>VDFB02229384.1:0-11180 GCA_007258455.2 Sequoia sempervirens
CTGAAGGAAATGGAGATGGATGGGGTTCTATATGTTGAAGGTTTGAAACATAACCTATTGAGTGTCAGACAGATGGTGCATAAGGGCTATGATCTATAATTCAAAGATGGAAGATGCAAGATATATGGAAGTTCTAGAAGCCTAATAGCCTCAAGTAAATAGACAAAAGGTAATATCTTTCATTTGACTACTGCTAAAGAAAGTTGTTTGGTTGCACAAGTTGATGATAGTTGGTTGTGGCATAGAAGACTATGTCATGTAAAATTTGATAATATTGTCAAGATAAGTTCCTCTCAAGTGGTTAGGGATCTTTCAGAGATGATAAATCCTACTAACACAATTTGTAAGGAATTTCAAATGGGAAAGCAAAAAAGAACTTCATTCCAAAGAAAACAGTATCACACAAGTGGATTGCTAGAGTTGGTGCATACATACCTATGTGGTCCTGCTTGATTGAAAAGTATTCATAGTGAAAGGTACTTTATGTTAATCATTGATGATTTCTCTAGAATGATATGGATTACTTTTCTAAGAGAAAAATGTGAAGCATTTCAAAAGTTTAAAAACTTCAAAGCAATGGTAGAGAATGAAAAATGGTTGAAAATAAAATGTCTAAGGTCTAATAGAGGTGGCAAGTTTACCTCTAAGGAGTTTAATTCTTTTTGTGAAGAAAATGGAATCAGGAGACAACTATCTACTCCTCGGACCCCTCAACAAAATGGTATTGCAGAGAAAAAGAACAGAACCATTCTGGATGCTACTAGAACAATGATGCTAGAAGGGAATGTGCCTAACACCTACTGGAGTGAAGCAGTAAGCACTACCATATATACATTGAATCGGGTAAATGTAAATTGTGATTCTAGTAAGCTTCATATGAATTATGGTTTGGAAATAATCCAATTGTTAAGTAATTTAAAGTTTTTGGAAGTAAGTGCTACATCAAAAGAGATGATGACATAGGAAAATTTGAAGCAAGAAGTGATGAAGGAATTTTCCTAGGATACTCTATCAAGAGTAAGGCATATCGATGTTACAACAAAAGGTTGAGAAAGATGGTGGAAAGTACAAATGTTAGAGTTGATGAGGACTTTGAAAAATAATCCAGATGCAATGGGTATGATTCAGATGAAGATAAAACAAATAAAGGAAAAAGTGTTCAGACACATAATCAACTTCAGATCATGTCATATGTTTTGGTGAAACAACCTCAAACTATTCTAGTGATTCAAAATAGTCAGGAAGCAGCGACAAGTGTGAGTGTTGAGGAAATAGAAGAAGAACCAGATGTGTGACAAAACCAAAATATTTTGAGGTATGTAAGATTGAATCATTCTAAAAATAAAATCATAGGAGATAGAATAAGGGTGTTCAGACTAGAAGAAAAATAGTAGAAGAATATTGTTTGATTTCCCAGATTGAACCCAAAAATGTTCAAGAAGCCTACAATGATGAATATTGGATGGAAGCTATGAAAGAGGAGCTGATGCGGATAGAAAAGAATAATACATGGGTACTTGTTCCTAGACCCTAGAGAAGAATGTGATTGGCACTAAATGGGTCTTCAGGAATAAACTAAATGAACAAGGTGAAGTTGTTAGAAACAAAGCAAGGTTAGTCTACAAAGGATATTCACAAATGGAAGGAATAGATTTTGAAGAAACCTTTGCTCCAATTGCCAGAATTGAAGCAATAATATTGTTTCTTGCCTATGTTGCTCACAAGAATCATAAGGTCTATTAGATGGATGTCAAGTCAGCCTTTCTGAATGGAGAACTAGAGGAAGAAGTCTACATAGAACAACCTGATGGATTCTTGCTAACTAATAAAGAAGATATGGTATGTCAGTTAAAGAAGGAATTGTATGGATTGAAACAAGCCCCCAGAGCCCGGTATGCTAGATTGGAAAAAAACCTGCTGAAGCTTGGATGCAACAAAGGTACTGCTGATAGCAACTTGTACTTTAAACTAGATCATGACAAATAGTTAATTATTGAAGTATTTGTTGATGATATTATTTTTGAATGATAATTTGTGTATGGAGTTTGTTGATCAAATGAAGAATGAATTTGAGATGAGCATGATTTGTGAAATGGAATTCCTTTTGGGATTACGAGTTAATTAATTAAACAATGGGATCTTCATATCACAGTCCAAGTATGTGAGGGAATTGTTAAAGAAATTTGGTATGGAGGATTCAAAACCTGTTGGTACTCCCATGATAAATGGATGTAAGCTGACTCAAAATGATGATTCTCTCAAAGCCAATCAAACAAGGTATAGATCAATGATTAGAGGATTGTTATATCTTACTCAGACTATACCAGATATTATGAATGTTGTTTGCATAGTTGTGAGATTTTAGTCTGATCTAAAGGATTCTCATGTGACAACAGTTAAAAGAATTTTTAGATATCTTAAAAGAACAACTGATCTTGGGTTATGGTATCCAAAAGATGATAATATTATCCTAAATGCATATACAGATGTTGATTGGACCAGAGACGTAGATGACAGAAAGAGTACCAGTGGTGGTGCATTCTTCCTAGGGAAGAAACTAGTGTCATGGATGAGCAAAAAGTAGAGCTCTATCTCTTTGTCGACTATTGAAGTTGAATACATTACTGCTGCATGTAACTGTACACAAGTGATATGGATGAAACAAATGTTGAGAGACATTGGTGTTGAGTTTGATGAGCTGGTGGCAATATACTATGACAACTCTAGTGCTATCAACATATCAAATAATTTGGTACTACACTCAAATACTAAGAACATATCAATCAAGTTCCATTTCTTAAGGGAGAAGGTGAATGGGAAAGAAGTTCCACTAGAGTATGTGCCCACAAAGAAACAAATTGTAGATATCTTCACCAAGCCATTTCCAAAGGATAATTTTGAGTATCTTAGAGGATTGCTAGGGGTAATCACCCCTCCTAATAAAAACTAAAAGATGCATTGTTATGCATCAATCCATACATATCACTGCTACATCCTGATCTAGATTGATGTTTTTCATTGTTGCTACTCAAGGGGAGTAGTCAGAAGTGTAGATATGTGGTTTTAGAGAATGTATGTGGAAAGGTATTATTTACCTTTTCCATTGATGTCAAAAGGGGAGAAGAATAATGTGAAAAATCCCTATGGTCTAAGGAGGAAAAGGAGAAGAAGAGCTATGGATTTGGGTTGATAGTATTTTTCACACCATGTGTTTCCATCAATTCCAAAGCGGGAGATTGTTGGGAACTATAGTTGTGTTGTTGATATGTGGTTGTCATTGATGTCAACACTATTAGCACTATGATGTTGAAGGTTTTATATGTCGAGGATATTGAGAAAATTGTAAAGAATAAGTTTCAGTCAGCCTATGGATTAGTCAAGGACGTGAAGGTGTCTTGTTCAGTACGTGAAAGCTTAGATGCTATGGGCTGGAGGATTTATAGCTGAGAGTTTCTAGATCATCCACTGGAAGTTTTAGAGGTCTGTATGATTATTTGTGAATGTTATGGAAATCTATATTCTGACAATGTTTCTATGGTCTCTTTCAATGTTCCTGATTAAAGTTCATATGATTTTTGTGATCTTACTTGCTGCAGATGTTTCTTTGTTGTTTCTTGGTGCTCATGGATGTTTCTAGTATGTTCTCTATCATTGTTTCTCATCCTCATTGATTGGAGTAATCGTGGTCAAATATTTTTCTTGTGCATGTTCACTTTTCTTGTTCCTTGCTAACATGATGATGATAACATGGATATTTAAATGCTGTGCCATCTGGTCATCTGGGTGGGTTTGTGATTGGGACTGTAATCGGCTTTGTGGAAGCCTCCATTTCAGTCTGTGGATTCAATCCATTTTCTATTGGGCAATGGGCCTTTTTGTAATTGAAGCTGGGTGAGTTCTAGGTGGTGAGCCTAAACACATGTGCAGTTCCTTTTGCTTGCTATTCTCTTGGGGAACAATTTGTGGATTAACAATCCACCTTGGTTTTTCTAAGCGGGTTCCCATGAAAAAATCTTATTTATTCTAAAGTGTTGTATTTTAGTTGTTTTGTTTATTCATCAAATTAGAGACTAAATTAAGTTAAGTAAGAAAAGTTTAAATTTGTCTAGTTTCTGTGACAACTGATTCACCCCCCCTCTTAATTGCTGGTCTTTGTTTTTCCAACAACCTCAATGACAAGGCTCAAGTGATAGGATGAAAAATGAAGGAAAGACTAAGCTAGATGTATTTGGGTTTTTGAAATGAAGGACTTTTGAAATTAGTTGAACTAACCACATAGGTCTCGAGAAACATATTGAACGAATCTCGACTAGAGGAGGAGAGCATGGACCAAGGAAAATAGAATGATGTGTTGACATCTATGTGGTGTGTTGGTGTCTCCTATGAACAGAGTGGAATTTATAACTATAAACACTTGAGACATTCTCACAACTGAAATGTTGAAATCTATTTGTTTTAAAAAAAGGAATTGAATGCTAGAAATACATAAAATATAAAGGAAATACAACAAAAAGAATGCTCTAAATGAAAGATAGATTAACTATAGATGAAATAATGACTAGAAGGAAAATATAATCAACTCACGGTAGGTCTAGCCTCCTGCAAAATCCTCATAAACAAAAACCTATGTACATGAAAGTGAGAAAATTTTGGGGCTGATTTTTGGACCCTGCCTTAGTCAAACCCCTGCTTAGGTGTTTCCACCTCCATGGATAACCAAATAGACCACAATGAAGTAATAGACAAGACATATAGAAATAAAAATACAACAATATGCTAACTATAAGATTGATAATTCAATGAAGATTACCCTCCCTTCTACAAGCTTGGAGAAGTCGAGAGGAAGGATGAAAACTTCAAGGATGCAAGACGATCGTGCAAGAGTGTAGTTCCAAGAGCTTGAAACCTACAAGAACAATGGTGTAGAGAATCAAATGGAGAGAGTGAAGTACTAAGAATTAAGAATGACTAAGAAGTGAGAAGAATGAATGCAAATTGCAAGAATGAAGTTGAATTACAAAAAGGAGGGGAAGAATGGTCAAAATGTATGCAATGGAGTCATTCTTGGGTGTCCCTACAATTGTAGAGGCATTACACTTCGTGGGTAGGAAACAGTGTAATTCCCCAATGGACACCAGATCAGGAATCTATCAAGGACATTCACATGGTGTGTAGATGTCTGTGTGGTGTGGAAGCATCCTAGTCAAAATTTCCCCACCAATAGAAAATGGCAAGGTATAGATGAGAATGAATGCTTAGGGAAACAAGATTTTCATTATCAATTTATAAGAATAAAGTAAGGTGATGTTATGGGAAGTTGTGCAAGGGTGCAATTTTATGCCATAACATTTTTCCCCCACTTTAGCAAGCATATGTTTCTAGGCATGTGCAATCTAAAGTAGAAAAATATTGAAGAGAATATGCTAAAAATTGAGAGGAAGCAACACTTCAATCCAGTATACCTAACATGAAAGGAGCTTCATGAGAATACAAAGAGGACATTAATCTTCAATCCTACAAATCCAATTGCAATCTCACCACAAACATATTAGTTGTAGAAAAACATGCTAAGAAAAAAAGTAAAAAATAATAGACACAATAAAATTCTCATAGACATGAAAAGACAATCTAATCAGATAAAGAAAATGTTGATAGGTATGGCTAGCATGGATAGAGTCCATATGGCAAGCATATAGGCCTATGGATACTACAAACTTGTTGCAAGAAAATCACATAAAAGACAAGATAGGTCTAGTAAAGTTTACCCCAAGCTAGACAACAAGACATCAAGACATCAAGGAATCCTTTTGAAAATTAAGCATGTATGAGAGCCCCCCTTAGAATGATGTGTGATATGTAGAGGAGCACTTGGCATTCTAAGTAGATGAGAAGAGACAAGAGATTTTATGGCATGACATACATGGAAAGATGTAATCATGGAATGTTGTTAAATAAGGGATAACACATAGAAACCACAAAATCATGAAGTAGAAAAGCAAAGATGAAGAAATCAAGAGCAGAGGGGGATTTGACTATTCAAAGTCAAAACTACTGATAGATATAGATAAATAAGTATATAGTATAATATAAATATGAACTATCATCACCCCACGAATGTATTAGAAGGGGAAGAATAGCACATGAGGAAAAATAAAAAATAAAAATCACGTCAACATGGAAGAGACCTAAATGCCCTGACACTTTGCATCATCCCCAACGTGAAAATATAAGATTATGACATACAAAAGAATGATGAGAAAAATTATAGAAGAAGGTTACGATAGATTTTCTCTCCTATATACAAGCACCTACAAGGGTAGCAAAGGTCCTCTAGGTGAGAGCACAAAACACGTATAGACAAGTATAGGGGAACACAAACAATCACACAAATCTAATCTAAATATGTAGAATAGGGTGCCATCCTAATTTGAATCCACTAGCTAGTCATCCTACTCCAAATTTAGAACATTGTAAGGATAGGGAGGATGAGCCTAGAGGGGAAGGATATAAAGGGTTGAACCAACCAACTCACCTACAACAAGGGCCAAGGAAGAAGGGCCATAAAGGTCTTCTTCATCGAGCCCTTGTGAGACTAAGGTCAGAAATATTTCAAATATCAATGATGATTCAAGATATCCTCCAACAAGTTGAATATGTACTTCACAGGAGTACCATGTGTGAATTGAGTAGGAGGATAAGAAACTCAGGAGTTATTTTCAATGTTGAGAAGAGGGGCGGTGACTAACTTTGGGGAAGCAAGGGCTACCTCCATCACAAGGATGATGCAAGCCAAAGTGGAACAAGAATCAAGAGAAGACAAAAAAATTCTTACAGTCATCACTCAAGGAATAGTCATCCTCCAGTTTTCACTTCATTAGAGGATGTAAAATCTCCACAAATGAAGCAGAACCAAAAGGAGATAGAGCCACAAAGGACACCACCTTTGTGTAAAGCATGTCTATGGGTTGCAAGAAATGAGGAATGTTGAGAAGAGAAGAAGGATAGGCTCTAATATTGAGGGAGTGATGAACACTTGCAACCTTTTGGGGTGAGGTTCATTGGGGTCTACCAATGAAGTCGGAAGAAGAACCAAGGTGATGGGAACTGAGGAAAAAGAAAAGGTAGGAGTAGAAGCAACAATAAGAGAAGCAGGAGAAGAAACAAAAACAACGGGCTCCTCCCCACTCTTTTGAAAAATAGTGTGTTCCTTAGCTAGAGCCTTTTGTCAGTGCTTATGCTCGTGAGCAAGGTGGTTTTGTCAACTAATGGTACTAGAAGAAAAAACTTGAGAAGAGGACAAGGGATCCTCATTTACCATTGGAACAACCTCCACAACCATCACTGATGGAAGGGTGGTCTTCAGAGGAGGAGAAATAGGTGTAGAAAGAGAGACAAAGACATGTGTCTCAACAATGAGCCTCTTTCCTTTCTCTACCTTAGAGATGGGTGGAGGAATAGGTAGAGGATGCAAAGGCCGAGATGCAAGAACCACCCCATGGGAACACTTCCCCTTGCCATAAATGAATGGTTGAGGCACTATGGGTAAGATAGGGAGTTGGAAGACTTGGGGCTTCGACTTCTATAGCATGGTAACCTTTCCTTTTCCTATGTTATATGCTTAATAATAGGAATAGAGGGTGTTACCAAGGGTTGAGAAGAGGAAGTAGGTGCAAAAGAAGAACTAGAGGGGGAAGGGCCAAGGGTCTTAAGAGAAAGTTTTTCCTTTCTCTTTGGAGGGATAGAAGATGAATCATGTTGTTGTGCACATAGGAAAGCCTTCAAAGAAACAACATAAGGAGATGGGGGGAAATCACCCTTCAATACCAAGTCCTTATTCTTGTATTTGCAATAAGCTCTATACGAAATATCTCCACTAGGAGGGAGAGGTCTAACTAGGGCAGGCCAAAAGTGGTCAAGGGGGAAGCCACCACATGATACTAGTGGTTTGTATCTAGTATCTTAGACAGTATGCACAATACCTTTGTAGGGAAACTTCAAAAATTTGTGGACTATAGAAGTGACAACATTCATGGAGGATAGAAATGGGATGCCTAGCCTTGCTATGAATAAGTAAGACTTCAGAATCACAACAAATGGGACTTACAAAGCCTTAGGTACTACTAGGATAGATAAAGAAATAGTTCCAATAGGATGAATAGAAAACCCATCATGTGTGTGAAGAGTAGCCTGCGACTCATCATATTTATCCTAATGTAAGTTATTGATAAAATGGGTATCCTCCATAATGATGTTTACATGGCTCGAAGGATCAACCATAGAAAATGCTATGATTTTACCATTGACACAAGCAAGAACATAGAGTGGGGAGAGCTCCTTGTTTAGAGGAAAATCGTGTGAAGTGAATGTAATGTTAGGGACAACATTCACACACTCTACATGAGGAATATGATTGAATGAGACTACATTCACATATTTAGATGGGGTGAAATTAGAAGATGATGGAGTAACCAAATTAGTAGAGTGTGATGGGAATGGATCTTTGTATATTTTCAATTGGCCATTTAGCTTTCCTACAGACTTATTCGAGTTATGTTTTTAACCATTGAGTTGGATAGTCCTATCATTGATATAGTCCTAAATCACATGTTGTAGGAAAACAAATCTTTGATGTCAAGTCCAAAAACTTGATGGTATTGTCAAATCTTTTAGGCATCATACCATTGAGGATATGACTCATGCAATGGTTGAATCTCTAGCAAAGTTATTATTTTATCTTTCAACAATTTTTGTTGGATGTTATTACATATTTTGACAATTTAGTAAACACTCTATTACATCATGTAGCATTTTTATCTATTGGAACAAAGACCATATTTTCCACAATCTTGTTCTTGCCATTGAATAACATGACTGTATGGTCATCTTTACAAGAGCATCAGGATGAACCCTCATACTAGACAACTATTTTCCGGTACTCTTGTAAGGTGACATACAAATGTGAAAAAGATCGATATTTCATTAGAATAAATTTCTCTTGCATTGTAGGCTGCATGTTCCTAATAAGCACTTTTTGAACATAAAAATCAAGGAAAGGATAATAAATTTGAACAAACAAGGCCTGATACTGAGCTATGAAATTAGATAACTTCTCTTGAGTCCTCTTCTTGCATCATACAAGATTGTTAAATGTGATCTTCGGCCTGATGTTGGCCTAGAACTATTGGAGAAACTGATGAAATAGTTGATCAAAAGAGAAAATGGAATTATCAAGTAGGAAAAAAAATACCATTCCAAAGCAATTTCCTTAAGAGAACATGGGAATAGCTTTGCCAAGAGTGCATCATTATGGAATAAATCAATAAACATAGCATTGAAGAATGGAACATGTGTCTGTGGATCCACACAACCATTATACTTTTCAAAATTTGGAATCTTCACTCCTTGAGGGATAAGAGTGTTTAGAATAGTAGTAGAAAGAGGACTACAATGGTAGAAAGGTTGAAATATAGGTTGGGAGGATGCACTAGCTATGTTCACCAATTGATTCTACATGTGCCCCATGTTTTCTAGAAGAGCATTGTGGACTAGATTAGTAGATGAGGTATGGCCCAAGTGACATTGGATTTTTTGGTTTTCTGGGCTCTTCCCATGTGACTCGTGGGGTGTGCCTTTTTAGCACCTGCCTTTTTTTGTGAATATGTAACTTTATCTTTATTTTTAATAATTTAGATAGCTACCTATTCATCAAAAAAGTTCCAATTATATTGTATATTTGTTCCATGGAATTCTTAATTTCGAGAATCTTTGATTTCATTTGAATCATTATTCATTTATTGTTTTACCAAATAATTATTCTCTTGTATGATTAGGGTCTCATCTTGCTAAAACTATTATCTCATCCATGTCTTATTAGGTTTAGAGATTTTTTTTTAACTTACTATATATTCTTATGTCTTATTTTACTTTGTTGTTTTTCTATTCTTTCTCTTCTACCATGTTATTTGTAGCTAATTGAGCTATGAAGTATTCATGCCTATTATTTTGTAAATTATGAACTATGAACTATGTTATTTTCCTAAAAAAATTGTACAACCTCTTGAGTAATATTTTCTAGGTCTTTTTATCCTAAGCAAGGCTTCAATACTTAATTTATTCTTTTCTTGAAATAGATTATTCTTATCGTTAGATTACATAATAACTAGTTTCATATACGCCTTTTATTCAAATTTTATAACATTACATGTGTTTGTACATGTTAGAACTACATAAATGTGTACACACATAATGTATTTAATGTACATGTAAATAACATGTAAACATTTAAACATAAGAAAACACATGTATATGTAGATAGATGAATGTATAAACATATAAACATGTTATAAGCAAAGAGGTACATGCACATAGATTGAATGAAAATAAACATATAAACATAAGCAAATGAATATTTTTAAGCTCAAACACATGTATGTATATATCAGATAAGAAAATGTACTAGAGATCGTCAAATCTCTAGGTAACACGCTTATGTATAAACAAGCGATGCATTGTGGGATCTAGACTAGATTACTAGGTTTAAATGTAACACACAATGCTTTACAATGATTATTTCAGAGTTAATTAAAATAAAAGTGTAGGGGAAATAACATAAAAATAATAACAAGGTGATTATAACATAATGAAAGAAATGAGAGCGGAAGAGAAGAAGAGAAGTGCAAACAACGCTTGATAACGGAGTTCGTCACAGAATGTGACTACGTCTCCGGGTCCACTCCAATAGAGAGACCGATCCGATTAACTCCAAAATCGATTACAATGCACCACAATCATTCTCCAAGCACTTTGGCAGCGTAACGACGCTCTGATATGCAGAATGATCTGAAAGAATCTCCACAAGACCTCTCTTTTGATTATCTCCACAACTTCAAGACTTCGTCACCTGAAAGAAAACTTGATTCCAACTCTCACCTCAAGCCCCCTTTAAATACATAAAATTTTCTCAATTTGGCTACCAACCAATTGATTTGAAAATATTTCCCAAATCCACCTTATCTCTCCAAAATACATAAAAATATTTAACAATCTCCCATTTTACATAATAAAATCTTTAAAAATCCCCCAAGTTATAATAACCTTACAAATTAATAGGATTTTGTTAAGCCTTGTCGGCTATTTGGTTTTTGGGGTGATATTTGTTATTTTGTTTTTATTAAATTAGG
>VDFB02229385.1:0-18940 GCA_007258455.2 Sequoia sempervirens
GACTTGTCAGTATTGGCATATTCTAATGACTAAAGTCACTTGAAGAAATTATTTAAATATTTGGCTAATGTTTTAAAAGGAATGCAAAAAAGCTGATTTTATGTTATAAAGTTAAAAAAAGAGGTCATAAGGGGACTTTATAAAAGTGACCAAGGTGCCTAGTCTTATCACTTAAGTGTTTTTAAAAGTAAAAATATTTATATTCTCACTTTGGGTGTCCCACCTTGGAGAATGAAAGAATTTAAATTAAATTTTAAATCAAAATCAAAGCTTGGCGTGGGTTTTGGGCACCCAACTCAAAGAAAGAGCATAAAACACTTTTGTAGCCTCATTTTTGGGTTTATGCTGGAGATTGTTTGTGAAGACATGTTGCTGGTTTGAAGTAGAGGTTTGCAGATGGAGTTGAGGATGATACCCCTCAGTTCTAAGACTAGCCCTGGCGGTGAAAGATCTTGCTTAGGCTGGTGTTGGGTGTTTTCAGTCAGAGAACACAACTAGGCTTTGCAAAGATGAAGATATTTCAGTACTTTTGAATGGTTTGCAGTAGGGATTTG
Organism: Sequoia sempervirens; assembly: GCA_007258455.2. Classification (NCBI taxonomy): domain Eukaryota; kingdom Viridiplantae; phylum Streptophyta; class Pinopsida; order Cupressales; family Cupressaceae; genus Sequoia; species Sequoia sempervirens. Next base: position 555 of record VDFB02229385.1, read on the forward strand.
GTGTGTGATTGATATTTTTGGTGTGGAGTGCTTATATTTTCAATTTGGAATGATATTTTGGCTTTTTTCTGGAGTTTCTGGTTATGCCTCGGAATCACATTTTTCCTCACAAATCAGAAATGGATAAGGATATGGAAATGGGTACTTGTTAAATCTTTTCCTCCATCAAGGGTGGCCCTTCATGTTGAGTTTCAGGATTTTAGGAGTTACCACTTTTTCCCATCAAGTCAACCTTCCTTGAGTGATACGGCCTTGACTAAACATTGGTACGACTTCTGTGGTTGCTGGTTATCTCCTATACTTGGTTGCTTGGTGGCTATGACGGCTGGTTGCAAGCGTTTATCTTCTTGGGTAGCTGGTTTAGAGATTTTGTTCAAGGCGTGGCTGTCAAAGAACCCTCTATCTGCTATTATCAATCTATTTCCAGGTCTGAATGTAATGTTTGTTTAGTCTTTAATGAACGAGAATTGATATTAGAATTGTTGTTTAAAAATTTGATCATTATTGCTTATGAAAAGGAGTTGTTTGCAAGAATATCTTTCTACTTTTTACCTCTGTTATGTGCATCATTGCTATATCATTTGCAAAGTTTAAAAAACTTCAAAACATTGCAAAAGAACACACAAACCTTCATATCAACAAGGAGCAACAAGGGTATAAACAGATAAAAAAAATAAAAATTGGGGGTCTTATATTACAGTTGTATCAAAGCTAGAATAGACTTACCAGCCAGTGGGTACAATTTCCTATGAGCCAGAGTGACAGGGAGAGGAGGTATTTAGAGATGAGTGGAAAAAAGGAAGAGAGTTTTTGGAAACATTGGTCATCATTTGAGGAAGAACAGCAGATTGAAACTTCATCTAGTGGGTCATCAAACACAGGCAATATGGGAGACAGGGATGGAAATGGTAATCGGAATGAAAGAAACAACAAGAATGAAGAGCCGCCAGATAGAATGGCAATTCTATTAGACACTTTGGTTAGGGGACAACTAAGGGCAGCACAACAACAACAGAAGACAAATAACAGGTTGGCTGATTTAGTACAGAGAATGGATCAATTGGGTAATGGAAACAAGATAGGGCAGCAGGGAGGTGGAAACCCACAAGCTTTAGCAAGACCTCTTATGCCAAACTTTCCACCTAGGTTGGAAGCTCCTGTAAACCCTGAACTACATTATTGAAGCAACAGGATCAATTTCGAGAGGACTGTGTTGTGACCTTTTCACACATCGCCCCATTGCGAATGGGGACCCCTAAATTTTTGCTCCATTCTGGTCTTTTGGCTTTGTTTTTTTTTGTCTTTCTCTCTCGTTTTGCTTCTGTTCCGCTATCTGCTTTCCGGGGGACGCTCCCGTCAGCAAGCTTGAACATAAGATTCGACCAGGTCTGAAATTAGGGTTTCACGTTTTTAGGTCACATTGAGGTCAAATTGAGTTGATTATTTAGCTTTTGAGCCTAGCAATGTTAATACCATACTTTCAGCAAGCAACCCCTAAATTTTCACTAAGTTCTGCCAACTTTCTATTTTTAGTAAGTGTCAGTTTAGGGTTGATTTTCTTAAGATTTTCACATTTTTGGCAACTTCATTGCATTCCGGGCACTGCAAGTTCACTTTTGACAAATCTTGAGCAAAAACGAACAACCTGCTATTTTTAGCAGTACAGCTTCCAGAGCAAATTTCAAGGTCTTAATGTTACATTCTCTGATGCATGTCCGGAGATTCCTTCTGGGTTTTTCGAGACCTTCGCGGCGATGTGACATGCAAAGTATGATGATGACTTTCAGCATTCGGCCTTCGGAGGCCAATATTAGGGTTTGCATGCAGACGTTTTCAGCGCATGTTGGCATTTTCTTTCTGGGTTTTCCAAGAGCTTCGCAACAATGTAACATGCAAATGGAGCTGACCACTTTTCGGAAACTTACTATTTTTAGCCAGTGCCTGCATGTTGGAGATTTTTCTGGGTTTTTCAAGATTTCTCGGGCAGTATGACATGCAATATCATCCGGCAGCCGGTCGGTCACTTTTCCGGCCGTTTTCTATTCTTAGCAGGTATCACTTGGGCAGCTACTCAACACCTCAGAAATGCAAGCTGATCATCATACAACTGAAACGAGGTCAAACGGAGCTCATCTGAGCAACATGCACAAAATTAGGGTTTCGAGCTTCAGCACTAAAAATGAGGAGTCAGAGGTCAAAACGTTCAAAACTGAGGTATCCATCATGATTGACATCGCCAGAAAATTTCAGCAAATTTAGAACAATCGGAGAACTGGACGGGTGGGTCTTGGGCGTTGGGCGGGACGGGGTTTCCTAGCAGCAGACTTCATCGAATTTCGCTCATATGAGCAAAGGCCTGAAAGCGCGAGCACTATAAATAGTAGAATCCGCCAGCCAGCGGCTATAATTAAAGCGGAGTCAGCCACGAATCTCAGCGAAGTCTGATTGAGAACATGTGATGAGTCTTTAGAAACATAAAATTTGAAATAAACATAATTACAGTGAAAAGAATCAGGAGCGGTTACTATTTTTAGCGAGGTCAATTAGGGTTTCCTAAAATCAAAGGCGGAACCAAACATTCCACCTTGAGAAGCGTCGATTAGCGTCCTGCGGGCATTCAAAGCTTATAAAATTTAGAACTTTGACGATTTCTATTTTTAGCAGGTTGCTAAAAATAGCAAGTACTAACGAGCATCGGTCGCTTGACATCAAGTCGATCAAAATTGAGCAAAGTAGAAATCGGAGCTTTTTAGAATTCGAGGATCGATCAAGCGGCACAAAATTCAAAGAACTTTCTAAAAATAGAAAGTCAAGGCGAGTTAGGGTTGACCAAGGAAAATCAACTTAAATCTGGCAGAGGGCGTAAAATTTGCTAAAATGGATAAAATTTCAAGTCCGGTAGTTAAACTCGCTTTCAAGGCTGAACAGAGGCGAAAAAATGACTAAGTCTGGAAAACTTGAAGTTGCAAGGTTAAAGGGCGCCCACCAAGGTTGAAGGTTTAAGAAAGTGGCTAAATTCGAAACTTGAAGTTCATGGGTCCAAATGCGCCCTAGAGACTGGAGGGAGTAAAATGATGAAAATTTCACTAAGTGTGTCAAAATTGAACGTAGACCTATCATATGCGCCTAAGATGTAAAATGAGAGTTGACCATGTCAAATGCGCCCCTCTTGACAAACTGAGAGTTGATATGGTAAAGTGCGCCCAAGTTAAAATTAAAAGTTCAAGGCATCATATGCGCCCAGTGTCAAAAATGAAAGCTGGTTGGATGAGATGCGCCCTTGGAGGTGGCTTGAAATTGGCTAAGGCAAAATTAAAAGCTAGGTGGGTGATTTGCGCCTAGTCAAAGAATGAAAGCTTAGCATGTTAAATGCGCCTTAGTATGAGGAGGTGGTCATTTTGTCAAAGGCGTTGAAACTAAAAATACAACCTATCATATGCGCCTAAGATGTAAAATGAGAGTTGACCATGTCAAATGCGCCCCTCTTGACAAACTGAAAGTTAGATATGCTATATGCGCCTCATTTCGCAAGGAACTTAGAAAAAGGGTAAAGTGAATGTTGATCATATAAAATGCGCTCAATGTTGAAATTGAAACCTCCACCTCTCATATGCGCCCATGGCATTTAAAGTGAATGTTAGACTACTCAAATGCGCCCCCAGATTGAGGTTGCCAGGCTAAAGTGCGCCCATGTCAAACTAGAAGCTCATGTACTCATATGCGCCCTTGATAGCAAATCTGGAAAATGCGTGGGAAATTGAAAATTGCTAAGTGTCAAAGCTGAAAGTTTCCCCCATCATATGCGCCTTAAAGCACCTAGTATAAAATGCGCCCAAGCAAAGGAAATTGGACGGGCCTCCTGTGATTTGCGCCCAAGACGTAAACTCAAAGCTCACCCTTGAAGGAAACTTAAGTGTTGGAAATGCAAGCTGGAGGTCTTATATGCGCCTGGAGATGGAAATTTGATGCTCAACATGTGATAGGCGCCTGAAAGGAAGTGCTTGGAATACGCCTCCAGCTAAAACCTCAGCATGGAGAATGCGCCTGAGATGGTGAAATTCAAAGCTGCTTACCCCATATGCGCCCAAGCTTGAAATAAAAAGAAGGCGTTCAAAGTCAGGAGATTTAACATTCAAAGGAAATCAAGCAACAATTTTTGGAAGTATTTAACTGGCATCAAGAAATTAAAAGTGGCATTGGGTTAAGTATGTGCGCCTTGGTTAGATAAATGTCAAACGTTGAGAAGATTAAAAGTCTCCCCTTCAAATTGCGCCCTTGAAAAATCAAAAGGAAATTTAAAATTTGCCTAAGGCGTTTTTCAAAAAAATTAAAGAGGTAAATTAAAGGGGCGTTGGAAATAAAGTATAATAAGCGCTTTGATTAAGGGAGATATGAATAAAGAAAAATAATGCTTAGAAAAATTAAATATATCCCCCTTTTAAAATCACTGGTGATTTTCTTAAAATTCAAAGGCGTTTAAATTTTCTAAAGCACGATTAAATTGAAAGGCGTTTGGAAGAAATTAAAATTTCTCTTAGCAAGACGGAGAAATTAATTTAATTAATTAATTAATTATTTTCCTAAGTCAATATTTAAATTCCCCTTTCGATTTTGACCCATGCAATTTTAAGATTCGGATGATTTTAACAAGGGGAATTTATTTTGGAAGTCAGTTATGGATGGAAAATAACGTTATGCCTAGCCAGTTTTGGCAGTTGACATCGAATATTTAAAATACGTCGAAGAAATAAATTAAACTGGCAATTAAATTAAAATTTTCAATAAATTAAAAGTGCCATTTTAAAATGCAGTTGAAATAACTTCAAATCAATGTAAAAATGATTTTCTCGAAATTACTGGAGGTAACTGGCAGTCGGGGGGAATTTTAAATTTAAATCGAGGAAAGAATCTCCCCGAATAGCAAATTGCCATAATAACTGCCTGACGACTGGAATATTCCCTTTTAAAATTAGTAAACGCGTCAGTCATGATGAAGGAAATAAAAGGCATCTGCTAAAATTAGTGCCAGCCTTTTGCTATAAAACTCTGAGGATTTTCATTCTCATTTCACAAGATTCGAAGTTGAGATTTGTGCTGGCAAGTTGAGTTGTGATATTTCATTCGAGAAGTTGCTGAAAGTTCGATTTTTGAGACTGAAGTTGCTGAAAGTTGGTTTCTTGAAGTTGCTGAGTTTCGAAGTTGCAAGTTGCGAAGTGCTTCGAAGTAAAAGGGTTTAGCATTTTTATTTCTTCACGTTGTTGAGGTATGTATTCGAAATTGCTGAAACTTTTTATTTTGCTGAAAGTTGAAAATGCTTTGAAGTTAAAAGTTGAAATGCTGAAATCGTTTATTTATGCTGAGAGTTAAAATGCTGAGATTGTGTGAATGCGAAGTTGCTTGAGCTTTGATTTTTCGAAGTTGTTTGAACTTTAGATTTTCTGAAATTGCTGAGTGTTAGAATCAAATTGGATTTAAATTGTAAAGCCTTCGAAATTGCTGTTTTATAATTTTCGAAGTGCTGATTTTCGATTGCTTTTCGAAGTTGCTGATTTATAACTTCCGAAAAGTTGATTTTTAATTGTTGAAGCTTGCGAATTTTAACTTGCTCGTTTAAAAAAATCTCGGATTTATTTTCTTCGAAGTTGCTGATGTATAACTGTCGAAGAGTTGATTTCAAACTTGGTAATTTAATTCAAAGGCTTGCTGATTTTAATTCGAAATTGCTGATTTTAAAAATTACTGAGACTCAACACGCTTTTTCGAAGTTAAGATTGATAGAGTTAAGTTATTTCTTTTGGCTGCGAGTCGCTGGAGGTTGAAGTTTAATTCTTAAGAAGTCAAAGTTGACTGCTAACGCTACTAACTTGTATTTATTTTTGCAGCCAACTCCAATCGCCAGCCGCCTCACGTGATTGTTGTTTTAAAAGTTGATGGAGTAATATTCGCTTTTTGTTTTGCAGATGGCTGACGCTGCTGGAACTAGCAAGGCTGGAACTAAGGCTGCAAACAACGAAGCTGTCAAAGAGAACGCCTCCAGGCAGGCGATTATCAAGGGTTTAAAGAAATCCTTCATCCCAGAGTCAAAGATCATCTCAAAGTACGGAAACCTGACGGATACCAACCTCGGGTCCTTCAACCTCGAGACGTTCATACGCCGAATGTACGGGCAGGGTGGCAACCTTCCAACGGATGCATCACGGAATATTGTGAAGAGCGGGTTGTATAATGCAGCAGGCTTCCAACCGGCAGTCCGTTGTCCCGAGTTGATCCTAGAGTGCGCCAACTTCTATAATTCTGAGGATCGGACTATCACCTCTCCTGATGGTTTGATCATGGCTAATTTCGCTCCAGATGCAATCGGCGAGGCATTTGGAATCGTCGCCACGGACAACATGTTGTATAAGTCCAAGGCCAAGGCAGATAAGATGTACGCCACAACCTTCGAGAAGTGCATGAAAAGAATAAACACCTCATGGATGCGCAAGCCAAAGCCACCTGCTGCCAGGCTACCGAAACAAATAATCTCAGAGGAGCTGAAGCAAGAATATTGCGACATCATTATGTTGCTCAGCAGAGTCAATGGTAGCCCGCAATCTTTCATATTCGAGCCATGGATGTTCTTTTACATTAGTGTGGTGCTCGAAGGGGATGAGCAAGTGAACTGGGCGAAGATGATAAGTGATAACATCGATGAGCAGTTCCGGAGTCTCAGAAGAACAAAAACGTTTTATATGAGCTCATACGTCATCTATATGTTGGCTCGAATGACCAAGTACAGAGGATTGGCGTACCAGGAGCCAATTGGCTGCGGCTACAATCAGTTCAAGATTCACCAGTCATGCAGACAGTTACATCTTACTCACACTGGTGACTTTCAAAGAGTAAATGATGCCTTTACCATGTACATCACAAGGACCCTTCAGCAGAGGCTACAACAGAGGTTATCCGAGGAAGCTCAGATGCTGGTAGAAGAATATGGGTGTTGGTTCGTCCAATTCCCAAAGTTTACCTATTTGAGGCTGCCAGGGTACGATTCACATGTCTACAAACTACCTAGGTATCCAACTAACAGAATGGTATTGCTTGAGTTGTCCAGGCAATTGGTGGCCTATGACAAGATCATTAGAAGAAAGAAGAAGGGAGGCTTACACTTTCCCATTGTGTTGGGAAATTCACTCGAAGAATGCCCTACCTTACAAGCAGCCAAAGAGGCCGAGGATGAGCTGAAATTCTACAAGTTAACCCTTTATACCAGCCGACAGAGTTTCGATCCTAGGGGAATGATTGGAACGGTTCAAGGAGAAGAATACAAACACAAGGCCCACCTGGAAGACTTTTGGGCAAATGCTGGGAGCGAGGACGAAATCAGGAGAAGGATGTTTTCAAGGCTGCCCCTGAAGCTAATCAGAGAGTGTGAGGTGATTAAGGTGCCAGATCAACTTGAGGAGGATACTAGGGTCACCCATCCAGATTATGAAACGGTAAAGAACGCTCCGATGCCACCAGTAGATTGGGCCGAACCAGAGATTGTGGATCTAGACACTCTGTCTATCCCGGTCATGACATTCACTAGAGCATGGGTGGATGAGCGTGTTAATAGATTAAGGAGAAGGTCAATCGCCCTCACGTATGACCTCATGGGGTGAGCCGCCCGGTGGTGGTAGCAAAGGGAAGCAGCTACGAGGGTGAGGAGTAAAAGGGGGAGGCTGGGTGCCAGGCTGAAGCCGCGCTGAGGGGTGAGGATCACGGTGTCCACTCAATTTGGTATCTCGGTTCTTCCGATGGCGTGAGGATCATTGTTGCTAGTCAGAGAGCTCCAAGAAATGAGGAGCCGGAAGACGGAGAAGTTAACCAGCCAATGCTGAAAGAAGTTGATACTCAAAGTGTGAATGATCCTGAAGCTGCCGGTAAGCGGGATGAAGGGGAAGAATCAGACATGGAAACCCACTTTGACTTTTCCTTCGGAGAAGAAGATGCTGGGACTCATGAGGGGAGTGATCAAGAGGTCGAGATAATTGAGCCTCCAACAAATCTTGCTGGAAGAAGTTTTAAAGTGGAAACAAGCGAGAACCTTGATTATTGTGATATTCAGGTGGCTTTCCCCGCGGGCGTGGGAGGGATAAGATAATGGCCTTCGACTAACGCGAAATGGGAAGCACTCTTGAGACCGGGACAAAGCAAAGTCGCCATGGAAGAGGCGAAAAGGCTTGAATGCAAAGCTCCGGTAGAAGCCGGAGTTCAAGTAGCATATAGCCAGCTACCGAGGAAAGATCCGCGGCAAGTGATGTCAATCTGGGTGAGCTGGGACGTCAACCAGGTGGTGGTGGAAGAAAAGGCGGGGGTTCATTTGGGGCGTAAAAGATAGGCTAGTAAAGAAAAGAAGGAAAGTATATAAAAGGTTGAAGAAAAGAGCGAGGCGTTAGTTTGAGTATGTGCGAAATCAGCATCTGTTGCTCAAGGCCAGAAATCCCGGCCCAGTAGGCCTCACGAGGAGAGGTTCCATTGAACGGGTAATTTAGCAGGAAGTGAAGAGAACTGTCTGAGAAGGGGAGATAAGTGAGTGGTGGTGTCGTCTTTGAAATGAAGAGAAAAAGAGGTTTCGTGGCGGATAAAGTATGGCGAACAAAATGCCTCCGGTATTCTTTCACGCTTGGATGATGTTGAGCAAGCTTGGGGAGATACCCACATCTTTAGAGACAAAACTATCCCACGTCTTGCTGTTTTGATGCGTGTTGCCACGCAAACTCTGGTGAATGAAGGGGTAATTCAAGCGGGTGATAGATATGACTTCCGTGGATGGCATTCAGCAGCGTTCACAGGGAAGAATTTCTTTGACACTGCAGCAATAGAGTCCTCCAGGATCAGAAAGGCTATGAGGAATATTCGTGAGAGTATTCTCAACACTTTGGAGTCAGTATTCGCAAGAAGGCTTGCGCATGAGGAGGTAGAAGCAGAAGGACTAAGGGAAAAATTGCAGCCATTCTTTTCTGAGATGAGAACATTTTCCCAGCTGGATTTTGAAAACATCTCCACGTTTTCAACGATCATTCAGAGCACGCAGGATCCTATGGAGACTTGGGAAAAATCTTGTGAGAAGCACGAACAAATGGTAGCCATCTTGGAGTATCAGCTTAATCTCACTCCATCAATTTCTGAAGAAGAGGTCGACGCAGTGCTGACGCGATTCATAGCATACGCGGTCAGAGAGAAGAGCAAAGGAATCCGGGTCATGGACGAGAATCTTCTAGAAGGTTAGTGGGCATTAATTGCTCATGGCGGTCAAAGGAGGAATCTGCTATTTTTAGGAGCATTTATGACGCCACTCCTCCACCTTCTGGCGGTTTTTAGGGCAATCTCGTCTAGGGCTGAGGTGGCTCAATCTGAGCCCTCCGTTGTAATTTGATCTGGGCCGTCTGTTCAAACAGGCCAGCTATATAAGGGGGAGTCCCCCTCATTTGTACTCTAGTAGTCATAGAATCAGAGAATAGAGAGATATTGTTGAAGCAGAATAGAGAGTAGAAGCTTTTAAGTTAGAGTAGTTTCTCATTTGCATTGTTGAAGAAGAAGGGGAATTCTCCCTTTGAGAATTTTGTAAGAGATTGTCACAAAGGATTATTCTTAATAAAGCTTTTCATTGATGGTGGATAACAACTTTGTTTGGAATAGTTCGTGAGGTTTCTTATTCCTTTGACTTCAATTAGGAACTTAATTTCATGCTTGTAGTTAGACATGGATGTTTATGCTTGATATAAGTGAATTTCTTTTATCCATACCACTAACGTTCTTTCTGACGGTAAGCACGTCCTGTGTGGTCAACTGGACTTTTTATTCTTAACTTCGATCAAGGTTCATAGGTAGTTATGCATCGTTGTGATGGTAGTTGCTCTATTGAATCGTGATTTGAACATCATTTTCACCCTTTGAAGATTGCACTTACTTTGTTGACGCTGTCCAACAGGAGGCTAAACAATGTTTGTCGAAATTCATTTAGGTTGAGCGTAACACCCATTTGCATTTAGATTAGAAGTTAGATTTTAGAAATCTCTGCAACCATTCAATTCCGCATAATCTTGGTTAGTTTTAGGAAACTTGTACGTTAAAGCCAAATCATTCGCGCAAAAATCCCCTTCAAAAGCACATATTGGTCGTTACTACACGCATTTGAACAACTACGTAAGTCCCCTCGTGGGTACACAGCATACACACATCAACCAAACTGAGCCTATTCGCATCTAAAGAACCTTGGGGTTGAAAGCGTGATCTCACTTGCAATCTTAGCACGCTGAATACTTTGTTCAAGAGAGAATAGGGTATCCATTTGGAAACTTTGTTCTACCTGGTTGGTGAGGTCACAAAATCACATCAACGAGGCCCCGGGATAGATGCGGGACCCAGTTTTCAGATGGATATTTCACTTAGAGACTATATGGACTTGAGGATGAGACACGTCAATCAAAGAGGAAACAGGGAACAACAACATGAATTACAGAGAAAGGTTGGGAAGCTCACACTTCCTTACTTTGATGGGTCAGGAAAGATGGCAGCCAGGGCGTGGGTGCAAAAACCAAACACATATTTCACATTAAATCCTATGTCGAAACTTGAGTCTATTCAGTATGCCTCTATACACTTGGATGGCGTGGCTCATAAGTGGTGGTACAACGGGATGATAACTTTGGGCATGCTCAAATCACCTCTTATAGAGAGTTCACCGAGTGGCTTATTGAAAGGTTTGATAAAAAAGACCCCGAGTTGCATTTTAAGAAGTTGGCACAACTCAAGCAATGGGGTTCTTTGGACACTTGTATATCAGATTTTCAAAGGTTATTTGTTCTTGTGACTGATATATCTGAGAGGAGGTTGGTTGTATTGTTTATAAACGGATAATCTGACCCCTTGAGAGGTTGGATTAAAGCATTTAACCCTCCTAGCCTCCAAGAAGCCATTAAAAAGGCTAGGGACATGGAGACATCAGCATTTAAAAGCAAATTTCAGTCCAAGAGCTCGCTGCCCAAGAAAGATAAGAACAAGAAATTCACTTCAAAAGTTCATGAACAGCCTAAGAAACAATATACTAAACTTGACAGTGAGACCCTCAATGAGCTAAGAAGGAAGGGGCTATGTTTTACTTGTAGAGAACCATATACACCGGGTCACAAATGTGCTTCTAAAGCTAAGGCTTTGCTGATCAAATACCAATCAGACGAAGATGAGGTTGCAGAAAATTCCGAGCAGCAAGCTGAAAGCGAAGAAAGTGAAGAGGAAAAGGCCCCGAAAGAAAGGGAAAAAGTGGAAGAAAGCAATGTGAGGTTAGCCCAGCTTCATAGCTTCCAGAAGAATGAGTCAAAGTGTATAAGAGGTGTGATTCGAGGGCAGCGAATGGTAGCTTTGATTGATACTGGAGCCACACACAATTTCATAGATGAGGGCCTTGTAGCACGTAGAGGCTCCCTACACAGGAGGTAGACAGATTTAGAGTTATGGTGGCGTATGGGTTCACTATTCAGTGCAATCAGATGGTTCCACAGTTGAGTGTTCAGTTGGGCAGCCATGAGATAAAAGAAGACTTTTATGTGGTGGGCATTGGAGACACAGATGCAGTGTTGGGAATTCAATGGCTACGTTCGTTGGGAGAGATCACTCTCAACTTCTAGACTATGGAGCTAAAATTCAAATCGGGTGGTAAGAATGTCATCTTGAGAGGCTTGTCCAATGGAGGACCGCACGTTGTGACCTTCAAACGCATGGAAAAATTTTTTAGACATGATCAGATTGAATGGGCAGCGGAGTGTATTGTCATGCTTTCAGTCACTGAGGAGGTCAAAAGGTCCTATCCACCTGATATACAAGAGCTCCTTACTAAGAGGAGCAAGGTGTTTGGTAGTATTCCACCAAGGAGACCATCAAATAGGGGTATTGAGCACGACATTGAGTTGGAGGAGGGAGCCAAACCTGTCATCACCACTCTTTACCATCATCCGAAGAGGCACAAAGATGAAATTGAGAAGGCTATTCAAGAGCTGATTGAAATGGGGCACATAAGACTAAGCAAGAGCCCATTTGCTTCTTCGGTGGTTTTAGTGAAGAAGGATGCAACCATGTGCATGTGCGTGGATTATAGGGAGTTGAACAAGAAGACAATCAAGAACAGGTATCCCATTCCGCACATAGATGAGTTGATAGATGAGCTTCATAGGGCAGTTTACTTCTCTAAAATTGATTTGAGATCAGGTTATCATCAGATTAGAGTGAGAGAGGAGGATGTGGAGAAGACTGCCTTTAGGTGCCACTTTGGGCACTTTGAGTTTTTAGTCATGCCCTTTGGCTTGACTAACGCACCAACCACTTTTCAGTCATGCATGAATAGAGTTTTCAGCAAGCAGCTCTGTAAGTTTTTCCTAATATTCTTTGATGACATTTTTATTTTCAGTAGGTCTTGGGAGGAGCACTTGAAACACTTAGATGAGGTGCTTGGCATACTTGAGAGGGAGTCACTATTTTCCAAAGAATCAAGTGTGAGTTTGGCATAACTGAGTTACTTTACTTGCGGCACATTATCAGTGCAAATGGAGTGCAAGTAGATCCTGATAAAATTAAGGCAATACAAAACTAGCCACCACCTACCTATTTATCACAGCTTAAGGGGTTCTTTGGACTATGTGGATTTTACAGGAGGTTCGTGAAAGGGTTCTCACAGGTTGCTGCCCCACTTACAGACTTGACAAAAAAAGGGGCATGCTCTTGGTCCGAATCAGCACAGAGAGCCTTTGATCAATTCAAGGTATTGATCAGTTCATGTCTAGTTTTAGCCATTCCTGATTTCTCTAAACCATTTGAGCTAGAGTGTGATGCTTTAGGAGAAGGCATAGGGGCTATTTTAATGCAAAGCAAACATCCTATAGCATTTGAGAGCAGAAAATTGAGAGGGGCTGAAAGAAATTACTCTATATATGACAAAGAGATGTTAGCTATAATGCATGCTTTAACCAAGTTTAGACAGTACCTTATTGGTGGCAGATTTATAGTCAAAATGGATCATAACAGCCTCAAATACTTCTTAAATCAGAAAGATCTTAATGAAAGGCAGCAAAAATGGGTGAGAAAACTTCAAGCCTTTGACTTTGACATTGAGTATGTGAAAGGGAAGAGAAATATAGTTGTTGATGCACTCTCTAGAAGGCCATATTTATGCATTATTTCTAAGATAGCAGCAGATTGGAAGGAGGCAATACAAGCTGATTATGCAAAGAATCCATTCACGAACAACATACTAGATGGCACTTTGAATGATGAGAGGTATAATGTAAGGGATGGACTGATTTTTTATAAGGAACGAATTCTCTTAGTGGCTGAAACTAAGTTTTTGGATCAAATTTTGAAGGCATTTCATGACACTCCTAATGCTGGTCACCCAAGATTCTATAAGACATACAGGCAAATCCGTGAGAGGTTCTCATGGAAAGGGATGAAAGACTATATAACTAAGTATGTTCGTGAGTGTCACATGTGTCAACAAAACAAAAATGAGCACACGTTTCCTGTTGGTCTGCTGCTCCCATTACCTATTCCCACTCAAAAATGGGAGAGTATAGCTATGGACTTCATCACAGGACTTCCCAAGGTGTAAGGGAAGGATTGCATTTATGTGGTAGTGGACAGGTTGACAAAATTTGGACATTCTTTTGCTATATCAGCAGGGTTTACAGCATTATAGGTGGCTGGGTGTTTAGATTACATGAGGCACCTAAAAATATTGAGTGACAGGGATAGCAAATTTACGAGTTTGTTTTGGCAGGAGTTATTCAAACTATGTGGTACAGAGTTGACTTCCAACAATAGCTACCACCCCCAAACGGATGGGCAGACTGAAATCGTTAACAAGTGGTTGGAGGAGTACTTGAGGAATTACGTTCAGGGGCAGCAAAAGGCTTGGGTTAGATGGCTACACCAAGGGGAGTTCTACTACAATTTTACCTACCATATGTCCATTAAGATGTCACCATTCATGGCACTGTATGGATATGAGCCTCCTGGCTTCATTGATTTACTATTTGGTGATTGTCGAGTGCCCAGGGCTAGGGGCTTCCTGCAGGAGAGTCGGGATATCATGAGGTCATTGAGAGATAATATACAGCAAGCATAAAATTAGCAAAAGATGTACGCTGACCAGCACCGGATTGAGAGAGAATTTGAGGTGGGGGATATGGTATATGTTCGATTACAACCATATAAGCAGTCCACTCTCAAAAAGAGTGGAGCTGAGAAGTTAAAACGTCGATTTTATAGCCTGGTCAAAGTTGTCAGGAGAGTTGGTGAGGTTGCCTATGAGCTGGAGTTACCAGAGGATAGCAGGGTGCATAATGTTTTTCATGTATCGCGCCTTAAGAAGGCTCTGGGACATAACGTAGTACCTTCAGCAATGTTACCTCCTTTGGATGAGGAGGGGAGGTTGGAGGTGATAACAGAGGCAATCATTGACTGCAGAGAAAGGACAGTTAGGAGGAGGGTGATTACTGAGTATTTAGTGAAGTGGAGCGATTTACCAGTTGCGGATGCAACATGGCAGAGAGAGCAAATACTTTAGCACCCAACGTTATGATTGCTTGAGGGAAAGCAATCTTTGGGGAGGGCAGACTGTAATGTCCCCTCCTAGTCAAGGATCAATGGACTTTACCTCTAGCCAATTTCTGAGTTCCTGTTGGCTAAGTGGCTTTATTAAGGGACTCAGTTCCAGTTGAGTTGGTGTTTATTGTTGAGTATTTATATATTTAGAAGGGGTCAGTGGATGGGATTGCTTGTGATGAGCCTCAGTGCATTTCAGTTGTTCTCCAATTGAGCCCTTGGACAATGATTTGCTATTTTTAGTATTTACTAAAAATAGTAAGTCCATTTCAGAGCATGGACCAGGTATGACTTGTCAATATTGGCATATTTCGATGACTAAAGTCACTTGGAGAAATTATTTAAATATTTGGCTAATGTTTTAAAAAGAATGTTAAAAAAGTGACTTTATGTTATAAAGTTAAAAAAAGGGGTCATAAGGGGACACTATAAAAGTGACCAAGGCGCCTAGTCTTATCACTTAAGTGTTTTTAAAAGTTAAAATATTTATATTCTCACTTTGGGCGTCACACCTTGGAGAATGAAAGAATTTAAATTAAATTTTAAAACAAAATCAAAGCTTGGTGTGGGTTTCGGGTTTTGGGCAAAATTAAATTTTAAAACAAAATCAAAGCTTGGAGTGGGTTTAGGGTTTTGGGCGCCCAACTCAAGGAAAGAACATAAAACACTTTTGTAGTCTCATTTTTGGGTTTATTTTGGAGATTGTTTGTGGAGACATGATGTTGGTTTGAAGCCAGAGGTTTGTAGATGAAGTTCAGGACGATACCCCTAAGTTCTAAGACTAGCCCTCATGGTGAAAGATCTTGCTCAAGTTGGTGTTGGGTGTTTTCAGTCAGAGAACACAACTGAGCTTGCAACGATGAAGATATTTCAGTACTTTTGAATGATTTGCAATAAGGATTTGGTGTGTGATTGATATTTTTGGTGTGGAGTGCTTATATTTTCAGTTTGGAGTGATATTTTGGCTTTTTTCTAGAGTTTCTAGTTATGCCTGGGAATCACTTTTTTGCTCACAAATCAGAAATGGATAAAGATATGGAAATGGGTACTAGTTAAATCTTTTCCTCCATCAAGGGCGGCCCTTCATGTTGAGTTTCAGGATTTTAGGAATTTACCATTTTTTCCCATCAAGTCGACCTTCCTTGAGTGGTACGGCCTTGATTAAACATTGGTACAGCTTCTGTGGTTGCTGGTTATCTCATGTACTTGGTTGCTTGGTGGCTGTGAGGGCTGATTGCAGGCATTTATCCTCTTGGGTAGCTGGTTTGGAGATTTTGTTTAAGGCATGGCTGTCAAAGAACCCTCTATCTGCTGTTATCAATCTATTTCCAGGTCTGAATGTAATGTTTGTTTAGTCTTTAATGAACGACAATTTATTTTAGAATTGCTGTTTAAAAATCTGATCATTATTGCTTATAAAAAGGAAATGTTTGCAAGAATATCTTTCTACTTTTTACCTTTGTTATGTGCATCATTGCTATATCATTTGCAAAGTTAAAAAAACTGCAAAACATTGCAAAAAAACACACAAACCTTCATATCAGCAAGCAGCAACAAGGGTATAAACAGAAAAAAAAAATTGTGGTTCTTATATTACATGAGCATGTGATAGAGCTTGAAGAAAGAGCAAAACTGGTTATTACAACTCCATACCGCTATCCAAAGAAGTAGAAGGACGAGATTGAAAAGGCTATCAATGAGCTCTTGGAGATGGGCCACATTCGGCCAAGTAAGAGCCCCTTTGCTTCAGCAGTGGTGCTGGTCAAAAAGAAAGATGGTACAATGCGCATGTGTGTGGACTACTGTGCATTGAATCAGAAAACAATCAAAACTTAGTATCCTATCCCTAGGATAGACGAGCTTATTGATGAGCTCCACGGAGCCATGTACTTTCAAACATTGATCTCAAATCAAGCTATCACTAAATAAGGATGAGGGAGGCGGATATTAAGAAGACTGCCTTTAGATGTCATTTTGGGCATTTTGAATTCCTTGTCATGCCATTCGGTTTGACAAATGCTCCGGCAACATTTCAATCTTACATGAACAAAACCTTTAGGCAGCAGTTGAGGAAGTTTGTGCTCATCTTCTTTGACGATATCCTCATCTACAGCAAGTCATGGGAAGAGCACCTCAAGCACTTGGAGAGAGTGCTTAGTATTTTCGAGGAAGAATGTTTGTTTGCAAAAGTGTGATGTCCCTTGCTATTTATGCTCTAGATTTTCAGTTTCAATGCTTGGGTATTTCGACAAACAGTTTGCTCATAATCTCTTTCCAGCAAGTAATTAATGTTTACTTTGCTTTTTCTCAGACAATGCCTATGCTGACTTGTAATAAGTATGCAATGGACTATAAATACATAAAAAAATGGAATGCAAGGATCCTTAAATGTAGTTGCAGCAATTATTTCTTTCAAGATAAGTTTATGCAGTCAAATGACAAGATGACAAAATTTGTTATGCAAGTCTTATCTCCAAAGTACACTGGACTGTAATGTCAATACACTACTTGCAGATTGTTATGTATATGAAGGGCTTTAATTACCATGCCAGCAATACAATAGAAACAACATCCCATGTGATGTCAAATGCAAATGACGGTTCAATTCTGAGACTATGTATTTACCAAATACTGACAAGACAGCTTCAAAGTATAGTGACTAAGATGCATCTACAGCTGGTGTAAGACAGCGATGTAATTCCAATAGGCAGTGACACAATAGAAATGTTATTAAACAAGAACCTGGCTTCTTTGATGAATCACGTCTCTGGAGGTGATCTCTTTATCCTGAGCGGCTCCCAGATTGCACACGTCCCAGCTTTCAAGGCCACGTTACCCTCAAATTTTGACTTGGACACTCCTCCACAAAGAGTCGAAAGACTTCAAATGGATGCTATAATTTGGGTCGATCTGAATTTGTTCTTCTTCTCCTTTCCTAAAAGAGGCACCAATGATCAACAGTTCGTCTCTTTGTAAATACCCGATATGTCTTTCTAGCCGTCGCTTCTTCTAACATGGTACTACCCAAATGTAATAGTGGTGAATTACTTGCTGACTCAGCGAATGATTTCTCCTGATTTTCCTATTATCTTTTTCCCCTTATCTTTTCTTAATCCTCCTTTTTAAATACCCATGTATGAGCTTCCTTGCTCAGGGTTGTGTCTTTCACAAATCGGAAACTTTCATTGCTTGCTTGATTTGGTTTATTAGGGATTGCCCATTATATTTTAACTTATTGTCTTTTATTTATTTTATTTTATTATTTAACTTTGTCAATATTTATATTTATTTAATATTAATTTTATATAATGTTCATTTTATATTTTATATAATATTATTTTTATTTTTTATTTTATATGATGAATGCTATTTTAATATTTATATTGTTTTAATAAATTATAATTATGGTTAATATGCTTCTTTGTTGTCTAAATGTCATGATTTCAGGGACATTGCAAAAAGAATCAAAATGTGAGTTCGGGATGATAGAGCTGCTTTATCTTGGTCACATTATCAGCTCTAAAGGTGCCAAAGTTGATCCTAAGAAGATAAAAGCCATCTTTGATTGGCCACCCCCAAAGAACGTGTCACATTTGAAGCGATTTTTGGGCTTCAGTGGTTTTTCTAGAAGGTTTGTGAAGGGGTATTCTCAAATGGCAGCCACCCTCACTGATCTTACAAAGAAAGGAGTTTTCCAATGGACAGATAAAGCACAAGGAGTATTTCGATAAATTCAAGCACATTATGAGCTCGTGATCCAATGT
>VDFB02229386.1:0-148271 GCA_007258455.2 Sequoia sempervirens
ATCTATTTTTATTCTCATTGTAGTGTTCTTGATTCTCATCACCAAGTGATCCCACGAGTCTAACAAAGAACATAATTTTATCATTCAACAATCCTACTCTATTTTCACTCCAACAAAGTGTAACTAGGTCACGATAATATTGAATTCATATATATTCATGACCACATAAACACCATCATCCATTATTAAGGTGTAGATATTTTTTGGTGGTTTATTCATATAGATTCAATAAAATAGAATTTTTCAAGCATAGCCTAATGAGGTTCTTCATCTTTATATCTAATAGAACCTAGTCAACTTGTGATATTGTGATGGGTTTACATCTAGATGTGGTAGATCATACATATTTATCTACAAGAATATCCTCCATCTTTAGAGTTCATGACTCAAAATTAGTGTTAGTGAACCTCTCCATCTCTATCCTTTATGTGATTTCCATTTTCTTGCAACAAGATCTCCTTTTGCACAAGCTCCCACTTAAACCAATAGTAGAAGAAAAAATGTGTCCCTAATGCCTAGGACCCAAGGTAATTAATTTTTTATACTCAAAATGAAAGGATGCATAATGCTTCCAACACTAATTTATGAGAGGGGTTATATACAAAAATTAAATTGATCATATAGTTACAAGGAAATAAATACAAAAGCAATATGTCATAACACAATGATTTGTGGGGAGAAACAATTGTAGGAGAAAAACCCCACTCTAAAAAAATTTAATGTATTATTCAATAATCAAAAGGTTACAATACTCTTGTAGATTCTAATTCCTTATAGGAGTATCACCAACAAGAGATTTGGAGCAATTTTGGCAACATAACAGTACCTACAAAATTTGATATAAAAAAATCATCTTGAAAGTACCCAATTAATAGGTGAATCAATAAATAAAACCACAAATGTTAATTACAAAACCACGAGTTAAAATCTCCCAAGATGTGGCACCCAAATCCGTAGCCAAAATCTAAAGCCAAAATCCAATGTTGAGTCCACAAGTTAAAAATAACATCCTTCGTATACATGTCATGAGCTTTTCATAATCCACTCACCAAATTGAGAACTCTATTTTGGCTCCATTATCTCAATTAATATATTCATTATGAATGTTTCATAAGTTGGTTAACATGTGTAATTTACATCTCTTATGCATAATAGTTGCTCTTACATTTCCAATGTGGACCCAAATTCTAGAGGTTAAAATTTTTGATCTAGAAATCTAATTGAGCCCATTCTATTTAAAATTGAATATTTCAAATAAATTCATGTCATCATAACTATATTTATTTGGTTAAGGCCTATTTCAACATTTTTCAACGCTAAAATAAATCTCTAGAGCCCCAAAAATTGTATTTTTAATGTTCTAAAGACCAAAAATCACCCCTTTTGTTCTTAAGACTAGGATGAAATGTTGAGACATTTCTTAATAATGATTTGGATTTTCTAATAACAAATCCAATTTTATAATGTTTACCATGTGTCTTTCCTTAAAGAAACACTTAGATTGTATGTTGTGCCATCAACTAATTTTTCATCTCTAGATGATGAGACAACTTGTATTGGTTCCAAAACTCCTTATTGATGCACAAGAGAGGATATTAAGAAATAGGACCATCATAAATAACTTGTTCCATAAGAGGAGCCTACTCATGGAGGATGCTACTTGGGAGGGATTGGAGATACTTGAACATTCATTACATTGCTTGTGGGCAAGAAATTTTAGGATGGTAAAACATGTAATGTCTCCTTTTCATTGATTTAGCATGTGTGTGACCCAAAATCTATATATATGTTTCTTGATGGGTCAAAGATGGATACTAGAGAAGTATATACTAGTGAATAGTGGTTTTGTTCATTTTTCCCTAGTATTTTATGATTTTTGGACCAATTCCTATATTTTAGGCACATTTCCTAAATTTTAGGAAGTAATTTGGATGTGGGAACCTCGCCATTAGTCTCTTCATAGGGATATTCCCTAAGGATATATTTTTGTAAATGATACTATGCATTCCCTTGGATAGTTTTCAAGAGTACATGTCCATTACAAGTACCTTAGGGAACATTTGTTCTTATTTCTTAGGGGATTTAGGGGATTACAAGGACATGACTATTCCATACAACTTCTTGGATCTAGGTGTGAGTCAATTGCTCATAATTATTTATCTCAAGTCCTTTTGGTGAGTGGTTCTCAAGTTATGGTTGATTTGTTGATGACAAATTAAGGTTTATTAGATACTTAGGAAATTTAATATTATGTTATTGCCATGTTATGTGGTACTTGATTATAAGTGATATCAATGTCATATCAAACAAAAATTCATATTTATTATTTAATACTAAGGCTGAGTGCCTAAGGTTTGGAGCATGTCAATGAATAAATAAAGACCAACAAAAATTGAGGGATTATTTCTATGATCTTTTCATATATTTTAAAACCTAGAGTGGGTGACTATAGTAGACACTCATCCATCGATTAAGGGATGAAAACCATTGGATCCAAAGTTTGGTGGAAAAACCCTTGTAGTTACTTATGAGTAATCTCATCCAGAGATTGCATTGAACTTAAAGCACTATCTTTTTATTAGCAAACTAACTTGTCAAGTGACTAGAACAAAATTATACAAAAACATCAATTTTTATTCAAAAACTATCATCCATCAAGTGTTTGATTTCTAATTAGCTCCACATTATTACTATCATGTTTACGTATTCTAGTAGTTATTATTATCCATTCATTCATATATTTCAACAAATTTTATTAATAAAATTTAGCTCTAGTGTTATTGTTAGGGTTTATTTTATAAATACAATACAATCTCTTCTCTTCTTGACATCATTATTAGATAAATAAATTATAATAAAATAAAATAAAAATTAGATAGGGTGCATCATAGAAAAATTCCAAATTTTTTCCTAGGCAAATAAAGGTTGAATATCTAGGGCATATTATATCAACAAGGGGAGTTAAGGTCAACCCTTAAAAAAATGAATATATGAAGACTTGTCCCAAACCTAAAACTCTCAAATATATTTTGGAACTTCTTAGTTCTTAGTATTTATTATAGGAAACTCATCAAGTGCTATACTAAAAAATTTGTCCCATTGACCACCATGTTAAAGAAAGATGCATCCATGTGGTCAAAAGGAAAAGGGAAGGATTTTGGTTTCCTTTATGTTATGTGCACAATGCCCGCATGTTTATTATAAAAAATAAAACAAAATCTTTATGATTGAAATGGTGCTTTGGACAATAGCATTAGAGTTGTATTAATGCAAGAAGGAAAACCACTAGATTTTACTAGCAGGGAACTTGCTAGACAAAATCAAGTCTCAAATCAATTTATGAGGAGATGTCAACCATTCTTTATATTGTTATTAAATGGAAGTTATTTCTTTCATGACAATATTTGTGTAAAAATATATTATCTAAGCCTCAAGTACTTCTTAGAACAATGTGTCTCCTTTCTAAGAAAATAAAAGTGGGACACAAAATTATTAGATTATGACTATGAGATTTTATAGAAAAAAGGGAAGAAGAATGTGGTGGAAGATGCCCTTTTCTAGAAATTTAATGATTGAGGAACCTTATGTGTTTTATCCTTACTCAATCCAAATTGATTGTAGGAAATCTAACAACAATTACAATAAGATGTGCAAATTTAACAAATTATTTATAAACTATAAAATGATTCCACAAATAAATTGGATACACTTCATATGGCATATACTTGTGTTACAAAGGGAACAATATTTCTATGAATTATGCTCCTTGGGCCCCATTGTTATTGAAATACATGCATCCCCTTCTATAGGGAATTTAGGTTTCTTAAAGACATGAAAGAATAAAATATTTATTTTTTAAATTGGTATGAAAAAGAACATCAAAAATTGTTACAAAATGTACTACATTCTAATAGGAAGCAGGAAAAAATATTTGGACTCTACACACTTTACAATCTAGCCAATTCCAACAGCAATATAAATTGGAATTTGCATGTATTTTATTGAAGGATTGCCTAATATTGAAATGAGAGAGGAAAAAATGAGATTGCTCTCGAAGTAAGAATCTATCATTCACATTACACTACAAACTATTACAAAGTATTAGCATTATAAAGCCATTATTCCCGTATAAAACTATTTACGAGAATATAAATACCCAAACTAAATTTATTTATTAAATTAACAATAGCATGTTAATTTATTTATTATTAACTAATATATGTTAAGCACTAATTTCTAACAAGCTAGGTGACAAATATCATTTTTATGTTGGTTGGAGACTCCAAGTGTTTGGACAAAACTATGGATCAATATTGGGGATAAATTATCCTTGTAATAATTGAATCAACCCTTGGGAATTTCATGTTGACTTCCTCAATTTGTTCCTAAATGTCAGTACGGGGATCGTAAGCTCATGAAAGGTGTTGTGGCTATGTACCAAAGGGGTGAAATCAACAAGTTAAGTGGGGATGAAATGCATTCTATGAAAATAAACAATTAAATCTAAATGCTTTAAAAGAATAAACTTAAAAAATATTCTTAAATTGTGTTCCTAAACAAATCTTCGAAACCACCAAATAACTTAAGTCAATAACTTAAATGAATCCTTTTAACATATTTAAGGTATGTTATATTTAACTCGATTCTGATTAAACATTGTTAATTTTGTTTGAAACTAAAGAACTCCTAAATTTGTAGCAGTTTTTGTTGACAGAGTTTTGGCGACTGGAATTGTCACTTCCTAGCGACAAAAGATCTATGTAGGCGAAAAGAACTGTTAAATTTGGTGACAGGAACTGCAGTCTTCCAAAACTGTATAGGTTTTTGCAACTACAGTCCTATGAAACAAATAATTTAAAACCAAACTAAAAATATGTAATCACAAGATTACTCACACATTTTAATAAATAAAAGAAACCACAATATTAAAATAAAATACATAACATAAAAATTAACATCACCACCATTTCAAGAGAGTGGGCTCTTCTCTCCTTCCACGGGGTGACAAAAATAGTTTGTTGTAAACTCCTTAAGACTTCAAACCAGCTATTATATTATTTATTTTTTGAAAATTATTACATCTCCCTTCTCATGCCATTTATGAGGTATTTACTAAATGACATAATTCTTCCTTATAATCTCTTCAAAAAATCAAATCTCAAATGAGAGAATCATGTAACTAAGATATTCTTAACATGACATGTTTATGTATTAGAATGAAACAAGGCAAGAGCTCTGAGTATGCGTACGCTCCTTTCTTTTCAAATTTATGTTCTATACATTGATAAATTGGCCTGGTAGGGGCCCCATCAGGGCTCCCCCACCTATGAACTCTGCTTTCTCCATGAATGGTGTGTCATCTCCTTCTGGGGGAGCTAAAAGTACGCTTGCTAATTCACATGATTCCTCACCTGGGGGTTTGAACAAATCTATTTCTTCTCCTGGGGGTAAGGAAATTCTATTAACTGGAGAAACCTCTGCCTCTTACGTGGAAAAGCTTGTTGGAAGTAAGGGGTTTTCTAAGACGCCTCATGAATCCTTGTCTTCTTTTTGTACTATTATGAGGGATGAAGTGGATGTCCCAGATGCTATCGTGAATGATGCCTTGGAGTGTCTAAAGTTGTCCTTGGTTGGGAATTTTTTTGTTGGCCATCCTAATATTGACCAAGTACGCAAGTGGGCCACTGACACTTGGAATCTCAAGGGTAGTGTTTCTATATGTGTTATTCCTAAAGGTCTTTTTTTGTTTATCTTTGTTATCCCTGAGGATATGATTAAGGTGCTCATGGGGGGCCCATGGGCCTTTGATAGAAGTTTCAAGAATATCATGTCCCTATGTAAGTGGAAACCAGGGTTTGATGCCTCTATTGACTTGGGGAAACTCACCCCCACCTAGGTCAAGTTCCCTGGCCTGCCACTAGAATTTTAGCACTAGAATTTTTTTAAGGGGATTGTTGATTCTTTTGGAACTTTGGTAACACTGGATAAAATGAACCTCCTTAAGACCCATTTGGTGTATGTTAGGATGTGTGTGAATGTGACGGTTAATACAGTTCTTCCCACCTCTGTGACCTTAAAATCTAAATTTGGAAGATGGGTTCAACTGTTGGAGTATGAAAAAGCTATGGTCTTTTGCCAAGTGTGTAATAAATTTGGGCATTTTCATGATGCTTGTAGCCAAGTCCCTCTGGAATCTAGATTGCCGCAAATTGAAACACAACAATGCTCTCCTTTGAAGAATGTCTCCTATGAACCTGATAAAGGAGCCTGGTTGTCCAACTCCTAACAAGGATTTGCTGCTTTTTAATACGGAAAAGCCTCAACTTCAAGAAGGGCAAGATATAGAGGGCTTGGCCTCAAATGAAGATGCTATTTTGAAGAGTGTGGGTGGGCTTTCTTTGGAGGAAGTGGTGAATGGGATTTTCTCTCAGCCCTATGGGGAGAAACTTCTTGAATGAGGTATTGAAATGGGGGACAACATCTTATCTCAAGATTTAGTGGGGGGAGAACAGCCTAGTGTGCCTCCTGAGGAAGGAGAGATTGTCAGCCAAATGGATAAACCTCATAATCCTTCCCTTGAGCCCCCTACAACAGACCTAAATTTGGGGGATGGCTACATGCCAAAACGTAATATTGAGAAGGACAGTCAAGATGGAACTAGGAAAAGCAAGATAAACTCATGTTCTCCTCAAAAAGATGGTGTGGTAGATGAAGAATCGATAAATACCAAATCAAGGAAAAAATAAAAACCAGATGTAGGAGGAAATAGCAAAGTGGGAAAACCTCAACTAAAAGAATCAAGGATTAATGAAATAGCAAGAGATGTGGTTGCAGGCAAGCAGTGAACTCTTGACTCTTTGGCAGGGAATAAATCAAAAAAGAAGTAAGGGAGTTTATTCTCTGACTTTGAGTAGTATTAGTTTATACACCTTTTTCTATCATGTTTCAATGCATATACTATCTTGGAATGTTAGGGGACTTAATGGCCCCTATAAATAGAATCTACTGAAGGCTTGTTTAGTTGATGTGAAACTGGATATCTTAATGATTCAGGAAACTAAAATGAAAAGAGAAAGCTTTGAGAAAGTTATAAAATGGCTTTGGCCCGGTGTTGATTTTGAAGTTAGTGATGTTGAGGGCGCCTTGGGAGGGATTGCAACTTGTTGTAACTCCTCAAGGCTTGTTGGAAGGTTGGATTTAAATAATAAAAATAGTCTCTTAGTTAGTTTAGAAGATAATTTTACCTTAGCCAAATGGAATATGATCAACATTTATGGTCCTAATTCGAGACTGGACGAGACTGGACATGCTTGATTTATGGAATATGTTGGATGGAATCACTGCCAATAGAAAAGATGAGATGTGGATGCTAGGAGGAGATTTCAACTCCCCGTTATACCCATAAGAAAAAAAGTGGAGGCCTAACTGATTTTTTTGACAGCATGATGGACCTTTCAGGTTTCCTTAACTTTGTAGGGCTAATGGATATTCTTCTTACAAGATCTCTTTTTACTTGGTCTAATAGGAAGCAGGGATGTCATCTAATTCAAGTCAAATTGGACAAGTTTCTTGTTTCCTCTAATTGGAAGATCTTGCAAAATCTCTCTTTGACTGAATTCTTAAGAACAAGATCAGATCATAGTACTCTCCTTCTAGAATGGGATGATAAAATGACTAAAAGGCCTTACCCTTTTAGACATGAGATAATGTGGTCACTTCACCCAGACTTCAAATCTTTGGTTGAAGAATGGTGGAATTTACCCTATGATGGCACGCCTATGTTTAGATTAACTCAGAAGTTGAAAAGGATCAAAGAAAAGGTTAAGGTGTGGAACAAGTATTCATTTGGGAACATTTTTATCACTAAGAAAGACTTGAACTTGAGAATTAAGGAGATCCAAAATTTAATGGAATTGGGAATCATGGATAACGAGATTTGCAATAAAGAAAGGGAATTGAGAGCTTAATGGTATAAAATAAACACAAAGGAAGAATTTTTTTGGAAACAAAAATCAAGAATCTAATGTTTAAGAAAAGGGGATAAAAACACTAATTTTTTCCATCAATCCGTTTCGAAGCATAGAGCAAGAAACAATCAAATTACTAACCACTTAGATAATGGGACTAGACTTGATAGTGAAGAGTACATAGCTCAGGAGGTTGTTTCCTTCTTTTCAAATTTTCCTGATCTGCCAATGGTTGATAGTTCTGAATTGAATGACTTCTTGGAGTTCATCCCCATTGTTATTACGAACTAGTACCTCAAAGAATTATCCAAGGTTTTTTCTTTGAAGGAGGTTAAGGAAGTTGCTTTCTCATTTGGTGCTTTTAAAGTGCCAAGACCAGATGGATTTCCCCCAAGTTTCTTCCAATTCTATTGGGACATAGTCTCTCCAGACTTATTTAATGCGGTGAAGGGCTTCTTCAAATCGGGAAAGCTTTTGAATCAGATGAATACCACCTTTATAGCTTTGATCCCTAAGAATAGTGAAGCTTTTTTTATGAATGATTATAGACCTATCAGCTTGTGTAACACCACATATAAGATTTTCCCTAAAGTTATGGTCAACAAGTTGAAAGGAGTTTTGAATAAAATGATTGCTATGAATCAGAAGGGATTTGTACAAGGAAGGAAAATATTGGATGTTGCCATTTATACCCATGAGGTGCCACACTCTATGGACCACAACAAAAAATAAGGTATGGCTCTAAAGTTGGACATCTCAAAAGCATATGATCGGGTCTCTTAGAATTTTCTATTTTTTGTTCTCAAAAATTTCGGTTTCAAGGGTAAATTCCTCAAGTTAATCAGGTCTTGCGTCACTACTTTGAGGTACTCTATCCTGGTTAACGGGGTTCCTAATGGTTTTTTCTCTTTAGGTCGTGGACTAAGACAAGGAGACCCATTATCACCCTACTCGTTTGTTATTGTTGTTGAAGCTCTTGGCCGTAATATACAAAAACAAATTGCAAACAAAACCTTAAAAGGTTTTTGTGTTGTTTCCTCTTTACCCCTTGCCTCACATCAACAATTCATAGATGATACTATTCTTATGGGGGAGGCATCTATTGTTGAAGCAAAATAATGGAAAATTACTCTAGATCAATATGCTAAGTTATCTAGCAAATTTATTAACTACCAAAAAAGCAAAATCTACTTCTTTAATACCAGTTAGATTGTTAAAGACAAGGTTATAAATATCTTAGGGTGTTTGGAAGTGGAATTTCCTGCTACTTACTTGGGTCTACCTCTAATCTCTAAAAATCCCAACAGCAACTACTGGAATGGTATTATGGAGAGGATACAGAAGAAACTGGATGGATGGAAAGGAAAACTATTGAGCTTTGCTGGGAAGATTCAAGTTCTAAAAGCTTCCCTACAAAATATTCCTATTTATTATTTCTCTTTACTCAATATCCATGCTTATGTTGCAGAGAAAATTAAAATGATTCAAAGGAGATTCCTATGGTCAGGTGTGGAAGAAAGGAAAAGAATGCTACTCATTAAGTGGGAAGTTGTTTGTAAACCAAAGAGAGAAGGAGGCTTGGGAATTAGAAGAATAAAAATGTTCAACAAAGCTCTAGTGGCTAAAATGGGTTGGTTTCTTTTGGAAGGTGCAAAAGATTGGGTATAGATCCTAAGGGTTAAGTATTTAAATAATAAGGTGGCTTGTTGTTTTCTCAGGAAAAAGGAGCTATCTTATGGCTCTGTCTTTTGGAACAATCTGCTAAAAATTAGAGGAACCCTAACTAAAGGAGCAAAATTTAGGATTGGTAATGGGCTTAAAACTGAATTTTGGGAAGATGCTTGGTCCACATGTGCTCCCTTATCTGCTAGAGATGGCCTCCAGCAAATCAAAATAAGATTAAAAAGAAGCATTGGTAAGTTGGTCTCTAACTATTTAGATTGGGATGGTTCGAGACCAAAATGGATTGACTTCAAAACTTTTTTGAATAATGTTGTTTTGAGGGGTGGTAGACAGCCGAATTGGGATGTTGCTTTGGACTTGTTCAGTTTAATTAGGAATCATGACCTCTTTTCAAGAAACAAAGTGGATGAATGGATTTGGACAAAAAATGTTTTCGGGCGATTCTATGTTAATTCGGCCTATGAGGCCATGGATCTGCAACCTCTTACAATGAGAGTCTTTAATTGGAATAAGGTGTGGAAAAAGAACCTAATCCCTAAAATTATTTTTTTATGACGGGTTGTGATACATGGTAAGATTCTAACAATTGATAACCTTAAGAAAAGAGGTTGGTACTTAGTTAATAAATTTTACCTCTATAATAGAGAAGAAGAAACTATTATGCATTTGTTCTTTTAGTGCTCTTATGCTCAAGAAGTTTGGGCTTTCTTCCTAGAGATGCTTAAGGTTGAATGAGTTTTCCTTGCCTCAGTTAAAAATTTTGTTGCAGGGTGGTGCTCAAGCTCTTACTCTCATAATATTATTCTTGATTTATGGGGACAAGTCTCCCAGTTTCTTACTTGGGGTTTGTGGAAAACAATAGGTTCTTCAGGGATGCTGCTAAGATTAGCAAGGAGCTATGCATGATTATAAGGAGATAGATTCAAGAAAATATTGAAAGTTGTAAGTACCCCTAGTCTAAGCAAGGGCCTACCTATCAAGAGTTAAGAATAAAGCAGCAATGGGAGATTTCCCATGACCTCAACAATGTAAATTGGGCTAAAAAAATATTAAGAAAAAATATTGTTTGGATTCCCCCTGATCCAGGATGGGTGAAATGTAATTTTGCTGGATGCTCAAAAGGAAATCCTGGGCTGGAAAGAGCGAGAGGAGTGGTTAGGGATGAAAGAGGAATCTATCTTGCAAGATACAGCAAAGGGTTGGGAACAACAACGAATAACATTGCTAAAAATTACACTGTTTGGGCTGGAATTGGTTATCTCATAGACAATGGGTATAAGAAGGTTATTTTTGAGGGTGATTCTAAGATTATTATTGACCATATCTTAACAATATAGCTGAAGCACCTTGGGAAACTAAAGACCTTCTAGATGACTGTAAAATCATGTTACAGTCTTTCCAACATTACAAAATCCACCATACTCTTAGGGAGGGTAATATGGCCGCAAATGCAATGGCTAACTTTGGCCTAAGAAAAGAAGTTTTAAAATATTGGGATTTCTCTAATCTATCTAATCAATTAAAAGAAATATTTGATAAGGCTAGATTGGGTGTGATTGATGGATTGGGAGCTCTAATTAATTATGGACATAATAGTAATAATTAAAACGATTGGCGGATTTAGGAGTCATGTCATGAGGAATCCTTGGTGGCATCTTAGCAAGTTGACAAGATGGATTGGGTGGCACAAGGGCAAAGGTACGCCAAATCCCAAAGACATGAGAGGAACGAAATGGAAAGGACACTATATCTGGATTACCTTGTACTTCAAAATGGAAGGCTTAAATGAGGAAATAATGAAAGCAATATGCACTGCAAAAAATATAGATTATGATCTTGGAAATGACATATTGACATGTGCTAAGGTGGACGGAAAGACAAGTAATAAATTAAGTATAATCATGACTAAGAAGGGTGGTGGAGCTATCAGACTTAATTATGATGGGGCTTGAAAAGGTGATAACCGACTTTGCTTCATTTTCAAACAACCTACCAAATGTTTTGAGTTGTTATTTTCTCAAATGAAAAATCACAAGGTTTCCATTCAAACTGAGTTTTTTGAGTTGTCAATTGCCATTGTCGAGAATGACGATAGGCAAAGAAACGAGTTTCTTCTCCTTCTAAAAAAATATCACTACAAATAGAACACCATGGGAGGTCCAAGGAAGAGAACGAAGCCTTGTAAGTATGATTCTCTGCGAAAAAACTCGGAGCTATGGGGGCTTTTCGAAAGAGTTGTGTTTACCCCATACTTCACTACCATGGATGGGTATAATGAATAGTTGAGTTATAAGTTTTCCAATGCCTGGAAGGACGGCGAGGTGCAGATGGGTGATCTCCATTTCATAGTGGACATGAAGCTTATAGCTAAGGTGACAGGACTGGCCTATGAAGGAAAAAGGTGGCAAAGGTAAGTAACAGTAAATACCAAGATTATATTGAGAAATTTTTTGAGGATAAAGAGAACGTTGAGAGATTCCAGAATGGTTATTCTAGGGTTTTACTTTCTCCCCTGTACCACAAAGTGTGTTATTTTGTGATGAAATATTTCACGCTTGAAGGTCACTTCTAGTCGGTTCATGGCTACCACTTCCCAATTCTTAACCATATCCAACACCTTGAGAAGATTAACCTGCCTTTCTCTTCTCTCCTTTGAGTCAAAGCTTAACTAATGGTGCAAATCTGCCTTTACACCAAGGCCTAATTCATGCTATCTGTAAGTATGTGTTGGCCACGTCCCCGCAGAGTAATCTTTCCCTCAAGTTGATTGAAAACCCTACCCCTAAGAGCTCTATGAAAATTGAAATCATTGAGAGTCACCCTCATACCCCGTCTAGAAAACCCGCTAAGACTTCTCCTAACCCTGAGGACCCTTCATGGTTAGATCTTCTTAAATCCACTCCTGAAAAAATGAAGAGTTGTTTCTATTGGCCCTGATGCAAATAAAAAAAGGAAAATGCTTATCCAGGAATTGGGAGCTGACCCAAACACTATCACTATCCCGGATGACAATGACAACCCAAATTGTTCTACTCCAGTGGGACAAAGGTCTACCAGGCTTGCTTTGGCGGCCTAAAAGGGGTCGGGTAGTAGTAAAAAGTAAAAAAAAAAAGGAGAAAAATGTGTCTTTGGATCTCAAGATGGTAAGGGGAAGAAGGCAGTTAAGGAAGATTTTGATTCCTCTTCGGAGGAAATCTCGGATAGCCTTGGTGGTGAGTCTGTTGAGGAGAAGGATTCTAGCAATGAGGAAATGGAAGGTGATTCGCAATAAGAAGTGAGTCAGGAGGTTGATGAATTTAATGATAGGACTGTAGATCGCGGAAATACAACCAAGGACCCGGAGGTGATGGAAATCAAAAACTCTAGTGAAGAGAATTTTGCGGGTTTTGACACTAATAGAATGAGAAGGGTGGAGGAAAGGTTGGAATTGATGGAAAAAATGATGCAAGTGGATGATAAGGATAGCAAATTCCAAGCCCTTGAAAAGGCTATGAAGAGTTTGTGCACTGTGGTGGATGTTGTTATGAAAAAGGAAATTATGGCTACAGTTTCAAGTCAAGGAAAAATCAAGAAGCAGCAAAGGAAAAAGGTGACAGAGGGCTAAGAGGATTTATTAGGAAAGATGGAGCCTAAGGAGAAGGTCGAAGACACTATCGAAGACCTGCTGAAAGCTTGGAGTTTGATCGAGGATGCTTAGTCCTTGGTCTTTGTTTTGTTTTTTTTGTCTCTTCCCATTATGGTTTTAAGTGCTACTCCTGATGGTTTAAAGACTATTACTGGCTGATGGTGCCTAGACTATCATATGTTAAGATATATTTCTATTAATAATTTTAGTTTTTATATGGACACTACTTTAAGGTTATTTGATTATAACATGTTCTATTGGCGGGATTTCAAGGAAAACTGGTTGTATTTTTTTGCTATGTCTAATAGGGCTATAATGTTTGATCGGGAAGGTATTGGTTGAGTTTTTGATTGTTGGGTAGGGGAAGTGTCTTTCAGGTCTACTTCCCCCTAATGTTGTTTTGAATGGTTGTTGTTCTTTTCTATGCTATACTATTATGTAAGGGTTAGGGCCCTTTCCCTGCTTACTCAATCAAAAACATAGCACGTTTGTTTGGTAACAAAATAACCAATATATCAAATTGATTTTAATATAGTAATAATATGGACATTTATTTTTTGTCTCATGTCCATAATAATAGGGAGCACAAAAGTTGTTTATGGCCAACAAATATTACATTTAGTTTATGGCCATTACAATATAATAATTTGTTATAACAAAAGATTAAAATATATCTTATCAAATATAGTGAAAAGTGTTTATTTATTTTTTCAACATAATGGTAGCAAATATTAGTAAATACAATCTAATATTTATTATTCATGTATTTTATCTAAAAACTAGATTAAATATTACTTATATATATTTAATCATATGCAGCATAAAATTGGTAAAATGGTAAAATATGGTGTGGAAATAAAATATAAAAATGGGTATGAAGGCATATGAAAAAGACTAAAATATGACATAAAATGGAACGTGAATGGCTCTCATCACCAAGTATGCTCGCTTGTATTCATTAGACCATATGTATGACACATCTATTATTTCCCAAGTCCTTATTGACTAAATCTTGTTCCTCCATGGCATTTCCACTTCTATTATCTATGACCATGACCCCACCTTCAATAGTAAATTTTGGAAAGTACTATTCAAGCTATGAGAAACACAACTAAAGATGAGCTTGACACATCACATGCAAAATGATGGTTTTGAACAAAGATAGTCAATTAATACTTGGAGACTTATTTATGTTGATTTGCTTCATAATAACAAACTCAATGAGATAAATGGCCACTCTTGCAAAATAGTGGTATAATACCTCCTATAATTCTTCCACCAGGATGATGTCATAGAAAATTGTCTACGGCCAACCTCTACCATCCCTCATTTTCTACTTAGTCATTTACAAGTTGATCAACACTGAGATACGAGTTGTCAATTCCACTCTAAGTAACCAATAGTATCTCCTCCAAACACTAAAGGATAATTTGGCCATATGAAATAGTAGGTTGATGAACGTATCCTAAGCACACATTCACTAGACGATATATGGTTTCCTACATCTTCAAGAATATATATGAATGCCCCTCAAGCTTACTGGCATATTGAAGTTAGCACCCAATTATGTGGACCCTTTTCTATAGTACAACATATGGGTATTACAGGCTACAAGTTGGGTTTTCCTCCATCCTCCAAAATATATCTTATTTTCTATTTCTCATGTTTAAAGAAGGTTCTTGGTCAACATGTTCACATTCCATCAACATTTTGCAAATTGGACAAAAAACTATCTATCATCCTTGAGCCTATGGCTTTTTTGGGCCAACAATCACAAAGGTTTTGATTCAATGATAGGGATTGCAGCTGAAATATGCCACTTGGAAACCTCTCCACTAGCTTCAATACTATTTCCATAGTTCAAGCCTTCAAGACAAGGCTTTCCAAAGGAGGGCACATGTTGACACCATTGCATCCTAACTCTTTATTATTCTAGGCATTTTAATAATCATGATGTAGTTATTTAGTTAATATTACATTGTGTGAATTTATCCCATATTAGTTGAATCTCATAAGTCACTCTTTGTGAAAATTTTATATTAATGACACAACAAAGAGAATACCATCTTAAAATCTTATTTTATAATATAAACTTGCTCTCAAGATTACCCCTCAAAAAGACATGCAATACTCATTCTCTATTTTGTTAATATACATATATTTACAAATATATATTTATAGCAGTGTACTTGTTTTTACATATTATTGTGTTGTTTAATATTTTTCAAGTGAAATCCCATCAAGAAATGACATGTCTTGCTCACACTATGATACCTTTAGAGGTATGTTGAATGAATTGCTTCAACACGATCATGTTAGGGAGGCACTAGATGTACATGATTGGCATGTTTTGCTCAACACAGAGTGTTGGTCAAAGAGTTAAGGCATCAAGATGATGCATTCATATCAATACCAACATCTTATAGGACCAAGTTATAGAGGGGTGGGGTTGGGTGGTTGACCAAACTCATAGATGCTCCAAATTATCCAGATTTTCCCATCTTTGATTAAAGAGGGTTTGTTGGTTTTGTGGTAATGGCCATATTCTTTGAAAGGGTCAGCTCTAGAAAGAGAAATTAATTTTCAATTGGGATGACTATCTTGCAAGTGCAGTTTTATGCTAAGGAAGTATATATACTCACAATCTCATCTTACAGAAATAGATATGTCATCTTTTACAGTCAATCTCACCTTACAGAAAAAGATATGTTTTACAGTGATGGAATAAGCATAAAAAAACTAAGCTCAAGATTAATGTTAGCTTACACACAATATATTTACAACAAAACCAAAAACAAAGTAAAGTCTCAATTGAAATGTAAGTGATTGTTAAAATTCAATTTTCTGGGGCAGTTGTAGGGCAGCTGTACTCAAACATTTCGTATAGATTAAAACAGTAAGAAAAAGCCTTTACATCAATAACATACTTTGGCAGGCTCAAAAAACATTCTGTTATAAAACACACATTAAAAGTTATTTATTGATTTTGAAAGTTCCATTCATTTTTAATTTAGTGGCTTTTCTATATTATGGATTGGAACTTGGTATAAATTCTGTTAACAGCTGAACAGACGCTCCTGAAACTTTACCACAAGCCTTTCAACCCTCAATTTCTGTAAATGAAAGTTGAATAGGACAAGATCATAAAGAACATGGTAAATTGATATCACCATAATTATCAGTACACGGGAATATAAAATCTACCAGAAAATATATCCTATCTTAACTGTGGCACATCAGCCACTGTAAGATTTATTGAATAAATTAATAATATAATATTAAATA
Source organism: Sequoia sempervirens (assembly GCA_007258455.2). Classification (NCBI taxonomy): domain Eukaryota; kingdom Viridiplantae; phylum Streptophyta; class Pinopsida; order Cupressales; family Cupressaceae; genus Sequoia; species Sequoia sempervirens. The sequence goes on from VDFB02229386.1 coordinate 16,561, forward strand.
TCCCACCACAACTCACACTACTAGTTATATTTGAGAAGCCTGAAATTGTCTGTCATCCTTGGGAGCTTAGAACTTTGTAATTTTCCCCTTTGCTGACGGTATTAACATGTTGCATCTCCGTCTGTTCCCGAACCGCCTGTTCTTTGATTATTCCGAGAGCCAGAGTCTCTGCTTCCCCGTCAAGATGCAGAACAGGTCCAATGATGTTGCACAGATAATAACAGAACTTTTCGCCTCTAATGTCCGCCATATCTCTTACTGCTACTTCACTAAACAGAATGGCAAACAGTAAAATTACTTCAAATTGGAAGAAATACGAACAATGCTGCATTGGAATGTATAGCTGGAAATATATAGAGCTTCAAACCTCATTGATTGTACTGCAAGGAAAATCGAGAATTTCTCTGTTGGCCAACTTCCGCTCCAAAAATAAACCTAATGGATAACCCTGTTAAATTTTTGGGCGTGTAGGTGCGCTTTGGTATACCAACTTCCAACTTTTTATTATTCTCATTATATATTATTTTAAAAAAAAAAACTATAGAGTTCTTTTCATCAAGAAAGAGTAATAGAATGTTTCTTGACTATAATTAAGATCGTTTCATCAAGAAAGAGTTTAATTGGCGAAGATAATAGAATGTTTCTTGATTATGATTAAGATTTTTTCATCAAGAAAGAGGTTAATTGGGGAAGATAATACTGTGTTTCTTGATTAGGATTTAAGATTTAAAATAAAATAAATTTGTCAACTACTCTTATTATATATATGATGTATGATTGTATTGATTGATTGTAAATATTTTTTTTTAATAATTATGATATTAAAGATATCTAAAGATGTACATGTCATTGTAACAATTGTCTAATTGACACACATCACCAATAATACAAGTACCATGAATAGATGCATGGTCAGAAGCTACGACCGATGAATTAACATCAATGTTTGTGAAAAGAAATAAATTATTCCTCCTCCTAGTTATCTAGCATAATTGATTAGTTAACAATTAATATCACAATCAACCTAGATAATAGAGTTTATTCTTCAAATGAATGCTTGATTTTGGAATTGAAATAGAAATAAAGTGTAAAAGTAAATGCACATCTTAATGTTAACGAAGAGGACATTAAATAGACTATGGAAAAAGACTAATACACAAAATCTAAAACTAATTTGAGTTGAAGGGACTTAGAATATTAGACTTTTTGAAATGTGTGTTTTTGTGCAAACCTAGTTCACATGTGTACTTGTGTCCCTAATAAGCATATCCATAATATTAACCCATATAGTGTGTGAAGAGAAGAAAATGGATTGAAGATAAATGAGATAGACGATAATACAATACACACAATACCTTCACCTAAAACCCTTTTTTCTCCTCAAGCAGAATTGAAGTGGAGTGCACCGTGGCTCCACTTGATGTGCTCCTTTGATGTGTTGATGGAAGAATGTGATTGCTTACAAAACCAACAACATGATAATAGGATTAGGATGATAAGGATATAATGATGGAAGATAAGCTAAGCTATAGTAGAAGTAGACAAAAATTTTAGTAGCATAAGGATATGAATATAGTGTTGGAAATAGGTTGCCATTCAATTGCAAATCCTAAACATTAATTATTTCATGTATCTCCTAGATTCTTGGAATGTGTTCAACAACACTAAGATTAAGATGAGATTAATATTTGATGAAATAATCATGATTATTGACATTTGTAATTAATTCTAAATGTAAGAAGCATGTGAGGGCATCCATAGTGAGTTCCTAAATAATAGGGACACGTGGGACACCCACATGGTAAGGTGACACTCACCTTGTGTTCAGTTAACTATACGGAGTAACAATTAACACTTTTGAATGCATGTAAAGATCCTAGGAGTTAGGATTTGATGTTTGCTTGTTTGAAGTTCAGTTCAGTTCAATTCAATTCAATTCAGTTCACTTATGGTTCAGTTATCTTCAGTTGCATGCATGTTGGTTATTTTGAGTTGCATGTAGTTAGCTTCAGTTAACTTGGAATGCATGGCTAACAACTTGAGTTGTATGACAGATAATAGGGACTACCTCCAGTTAACAAGGGATGACCATTCTTGCATGAATGGTGTTGAGTAAATGTTTCAGTTAACTATAAATCACTTGGAGCCAACTATGCTTTATTGGATTTACCTCTTATGCATGATAAGATATTTCTGAAGGCTCAGTTAAGTAGGATTACTTAAGGGCGCCAACTTTGAGGAAGAGCTTTGGAATTATCACCAAAGTGAAGGAGAAGTTGTAGCTTCAGTTTGGGATGCCCAAATGCATGAAGCACATGTTGTAAGCTTTAGTCTTCACTGAATAACTCAACTTGAAGGAATATGGCATACCTTTTCAAGGGATTGAGCTTGTGCATTGTAATTATCACCATTTGGAGATTACAAGGTTGCATATTGTCTCTATATCTCATTCAAGTTGAATAGAGTTTTCATAATGTTATTGCAAGTGTGAAGAAGATTGGTAAAGAAGAAGAAGCATTCTCAAGCAAGAATTGGAGCTATTGTAATTCAAAGATTGAATAATAGAATAATTCTTGGTGGAGTTTTTTCCGAAAGGGTTTCTACCATTACATCTTGTGTGATCTTTCTAATATCTGTCTAGTTCTTCTATCAACTTCTCTCTTCATTCTACAACAGTAAAATGAATTAATCAAGATAATCACCCACAAAGAATATATGTAACAAAGAAAGAGCTTACTTAGATCAGCAATATTAAATTTTTACAGTATTAAGCTAAGAAAACACCTCATTTTTCAACATTTGGTATCAAAGTTGAGGTTGGGTAGAGGGATGCCTTTCTCTTAAAATATTGGAGGTTTTTTGGCTTAGTGGGAGCTTCTATTATTTTTGTTATTTGTTTATTTTGGAATTAAGTTTTTTTACAATGAGTTCAAGGTTAGAGATTGAAAGGTTCAATGGTTCTAACTATGAAATGTGGAAATTAAAAATGGAAGATCTTCTTGAAGAAAGAGATCAGTGGTTAGTGGTTAATAATGAGACAAAGACACCTACAACTATTTCAGATGAAGATTGGGCTAAGTTAGATAAGAAGGCAAGAGGAACAATAAGGTTATGTCTTGCTGATGTTGTTCTTTTAAATGTTTCAATAGAAACCAGTGCATATAAATTATGGAAAAAAATAGGGGATATTTATCAAACTAAGAGTCTCACCAATAAGTTGTATCTGAAAAGGCAGTTGTATTCATTGAAAATGAAAGATGGTGAATCTGTTGCACAACATTTAAATACTTTCAATTTAATTCTCACTCGGTTAACATCTGTAGATGTAAAGCTTGAGGATGAGGATAAGTGCATTTTATTGCTTTGCTCTTTACCAGATTCTTGGGAAAATCTAATTGTTGCAATTAGTGGTAATGGTGCAAATCCAAAGATGGACAATATTATTCCTACTCTCCTATCAGAGGAGATGAGGAGGAAGTCTAAGGAGGAAATCCAAGACACCTTGTTTGTAAAAAGTAGGCCTAAGAAAAAGGAGCCTAAGGGAAAAAAGGAAGGCAAGGGTAAGTCAGAAGGATGAAGTAAGGTAAAGTGTTGGAACTGTGGGAAACCAAGACATGTGAAGAAGGATTGTAAGAACAAGAAAGAAATTTTTGCTTCTTCTACAGAGGAGTCCTTGGGTGATAGTAATGATGCATTGGTTATTTCAGCTAATATTGTTTGTGATAACTCTTTGCTTCGTGTTTCAGAGTAATCTTCGTAGAGAGGATGGTAGTCACGATGCCATGTGTGACTCAGTATCATGGTTGAGTGGGAGTTGTTGGCAGTGACTTGTATGCATCATTGGTAAGGTTATCTCCATGTGATTAGATATATGGTTTCTTGGTTTAGAGTATATTTGTTATTGATGTCATGGTTTACTCTTGATATGCATTTAGATTTTGGCATATTACATGGTTCTCTTGAGACTAGGATGTATAAGTATGTTATGATGCATGTGATCTCCTAAGAGGAGATGGTTAGATCATGGATGTCATGTTTATGCTCAAGGTTGGAGCTTTGACATTGATCTTCTGAAGTTCTCTTAAGTTTTGGGTACATTAATCATTTGCTTGATTACTTCATGAAAGTGTTGTGTTGCATTTGGAGTTTGGCATGGATTGGTTGGTTATAGGTCCTCATGGATACTTGGAAAAATAGGTGAGGCTAGAGTTCTCTTATGGTAAGAGACATTTTTTGGAATGGTTACTTGTAAGAAAAGTATTTTCAATAGAAAAAACCAAGGAGCCTACACCTTGGTTGAATGTGAATTCAACACACTCGATGGTTTAGCATACCTCTAAAGAAGTGGTTTGGATACAAAGACTTGGGAAAAGTATTAGTTTGGTTGATAATGGGAAGGTATTAATTGAGAAAGTTAACTCTTTAATTAATGTTATAGATTATCTTATGAAACCATATAGATAAGTTCTCTTGGTTATAATCATTTGCTTGGAAGCTTCATGATTATGCAGGTTGCATTTGAAGTTAGCATGGTTTGATTAGTTGGTGCAAGAAGGCCATTGGCCTTGAGTCTTGTACTTGATTTATTATTCCTTGTTTAGAATAATTGCAATGTATAATGTCAAGTGGGAGAATGTTGGAAATAGGTTGCCATTCAATTGCAAATCCTAAACATTAATTATTTCATGTATCTCCTAGATTCTTGGAATGTGTTCGACCACACTAAGATTAAGATGAGATTAATATTTGATGAAATAATCATGATTATTGATATTTTTAATTAATTTTAAATGTAAGAAGCATGTGAGGGCATCCATAGTGAGTTCCTAAATAATAGGGACACATGGGACACCCACATGGTAAGGTGACACTCACCTTGTGTTCAGTTAACTATACGAAGTAACAGTTAACACTTCTGAATGCATGTAAAGATCCTAGGAGTTAGGATTTGATGTTTGCATGTTTGAAGTTCAGTTCAGTTCAGTTCAGTTCAATTCAGAATTAGTTTAGTTCAGTTCAGTTCAGTTATGGTTCAATTATCTTCAGTTGCATGCAAGTTCATGTTGCATGCATGTTGGTTATTTTGAGTTCCATGTAGTTAGCTTCAGTTAACTTGGAATGCATGGCTAATAACTTGAGTTGTATGAAAGATAACAGGGACTACCTCCAATTAACAGGGGATGACCATTCTTACATGAATGGTGTTGAGTAAATGTTTCAGTTAACTATAAATCACTCAGAGCCAACTACACTTTATTGGATTTACCTCTCATGCATGATAAGATATTTATGAAGGCTCGGTTAAGTAGGATTACTTAAGGGTGCCAACTTTGAGGAAGAGCTTTGGAATTATCACCGAAGTGAAGGAGAAGTTGTAGCTTCAGTTTGGGACACCCAAATGCATGAAGCACATGTTGTAAGCTTTAGTCTTCACTGAATAACTCAACTTGAAGGAATATGGCTTACCTTTTCAAGGGCTTGAGCTTGTGCATTGTAAGTATCACCATTTGGAGATTACAAGGTTGCATATTGTCTCTATATCTCATTCAAGTTGAATAGAGTTTTCATAATGGTTATTGCAGGTGTGAAGAAGATTGGTAAAGACAGAAGAAGCATTCTCAAGCAAGAATTTGAGCTATTGTAATTCAGAGATTGAATAATAGAATAATTCTTGGTGGATTTTTTTCCCGAAAAAGGTTTCTCCACAGTACATCTTGTGTGATCTTTCTAATATCCTGTCTAGTTCTTCTATCAACTTCTATCTTCATTCTACAACAATAAAATGAATTAATCAATATAATCACCCACAAAGAATATATGTAACAAAGAAAGAGCTTACTTAGATCAGCAATATTAAATTTTTACAGAGTATTAAGCTAAGAAAACACCTCATTTTTCAACATATGGAAGATTCATCAAATTGGAAGGAAGTCCACTAATTTATAGAATCTCCATGAGAGAAATCAAGAGCCAAGATGGATTGGTTAATAGATTGCTAGGAGTGAATGAGGAGTAGAGTTTGGATCAAAGTTGTAGTCATGTGACAAGTGTCACATGAGGGATAAGAGCTAGGTTTAGGATTAGGATTAGGATTAGGATTAGGGAAACATCCTTATGTGGATGGATAGGATTAAGAGGTTGGATATAAAATGAATGGATGAGATGGAAAGTTAGTTTGATTTTTGGCAAGTATCTAGGTTCAATGAATCTAGACAAGGTCTTCGTTAGACATGTGAGAGGGACACTTGTCATATGATGACAAGTTTATATTGTAATCCATGTGAATGGAATCAATGGCTACGATTAAATGGACAAGGATTGAGCGATAAAGTGAAATTAAATAATAAAAGAATTTAGGTAATGGGGATTAATTATCTTACATAGAGATCCAATCAAAAACTAGACAAGAGAGAGAGGGAGAGGAAGAAAGAACAACATGAATATCCCTAGTAGGCATAGCTACATATAATTAAGAAGGCATAGACACATTGAAATACCTAGAATAGACTAAAAACTATGGCCATTAAATATGGCACGCTATCACGTGTCTTCAAGTACACCCCATGACACTAGTCTATAATAACCTAGGACTGAATCCCAACACTAATAGGCCCTATTATAAAAATCAAAGTTGGACATAGACACAACACTAACTTGCACCCACCTAGCCAAATCCTCCAACCCATTGAATCACACCATATTAATAAATATGTTTCCCCCAACAGGATCATCCTCTTTTATATCATGATATACAAGTGAAGTATGATCTACTAATGTTTCCCTATGAACAAAGGTGTCATGTAATGATGCTACTATCGATGTATTCCTTGGAAATATCTCTCTTTTTTTCTTTTGAGATGTATCTTAAGACTCAAATTTTATGATGTATGAAAGTCTTAGTTCACTGAAGAAGGAATCAAAAGAAAGAAAAGAGTTTGTGAATATGAGAAAGGGACTTATTTTCATATTAAGGTCTAGACTTGTGACACTTGAACAATGATGGCATGACTATTTAGATTTAGATTAAATAATGGTAAATGTTCAATTTGAGCAATTCAATTTCCTATGTTGATGAATGGTAGCTTAGGTCATATATAAATGATGATTGCTATAAGCATCATCATCGTTTATATAAGATCAATTGCTCTTCATGTTTAATATTTCTAGAAATAAGTAAAAATTGAATTTTATAAAGCATGTATAAAATCGAATTTTTATAAATGATGTTCAAAATTCGCATTGGATAAAATTTCGGAATTCATATATATATCCGCCATGTGTGAGGGTGTATGTATATACTAAGTTTGTTTAAAACCGAATGATTATCGGTTGTGAGTGAAACCCGCGCGCCCAAAGGGACACGTCCCTTGAGTGGACATGTCTCCACGTGTGGAGACACGTCCTCTCAAGAGACGCATCCCTTGGAGGCGGGTCTCCTTACATACAAAAGGTGATTCCTCTATTGATATGCAAAACATCAAAATTATTAATGTTCTGTAATCAGCACATTCAGTATAAATAAAATCTGAGAATCAAAAATCTAACTTAGAATTTTTGTAGAATTCCTTCAATTAGAATCTCCTTAGAACCCTTAGCCTCTCAATTTGATAGAAGATTTGATTACATTTACATGGTATCAGAGCCACATTGTGTGTATCCAATCAAGTCTAGATATCAGACTGCTCTAGAAAATTCGTATTTTTAAAAATCAAATTCACATCACATTCTTCATAATGTCAAGTGTGATTAGATTTGAAGATCGTCTTGCAGGAGAAGACAACTTCACATCATGGAAATTTAGAATCATGATGATCCTTAGAGAGAATAAACTAGACTCACTTATGAAAGAAAATAAAAAGGAACCAGAGGCTGAACCTGAGAAAACTCATTGGATTGAAAACAATGAAAAGGCCATGAAAATCCTAGTAGATGCAGTTAGGGATCATATAGTGCCTATCCTAGCAAAACATGAAACTGCATACCATATGTACAAATCTCTTGAGAGTACCTATGAGATCAACAACACCAGTAGGACTCTTGCATTAAAGAGGCAAATCAACAATGCTCAAATAAACAAAGGAGAGTCCATTAATGCATACTTCATAAGGATCATTGAACTAAGGGATCAATTATCCACAATTGGATATCAAATTGATAGCAGAGTTAACTCTAATTGCACTAGGAGGCCTACCAAACTCATGGGAGTCATTTGTTCAAGGAATAAGTGCAAGATCTAAACTCCCTAAGTTTGACAGGCTAAGAACTGACTGCCTTCAAGAAGAAACAAGACTTTCCTCAAAAGAGAATAAACAAAAACACATAGATGAAGACATTCGTGTACTCAATACATCGTCTAATAAAAAGAATAAGAAAAACTCCTACAAGAAAGGACATTTTAAAGAAAGAGAAATTCCAATGGAAAGGGATCTTCTAAGAAGAAAGACATCTCTCAAGTGAAATGCTTTAGATGTGATCAATTTGGCCACTATGCAATGAAGTGCCCTGACAGATCAAAGCAACAAGCATCTTTTGCCAAAGTAGGAAAGAAAAATTCAAATCATGAATCTGAGAACTTTGTGTTCTATTCAGCCTTATCTAGTCAAGTATCTAACAATATCAACAACTAGATGATTGATAGTGGTTCTTCGAGGCACATCACAGGGTTTAGAGAACACTTAGACACTATGACTGAAGAGTCTGATGAAGATGTAACAATTGGGGATGACTTTACACATCAAGTAAAAGGGGTTGGAACTTGTTCCATCACATTGAAATCTGGTATCTCCCTTCAACTCACTGGAGTCTTATTTGTACCTGGAATAAAGAGGAATCTTATATCCATCTCTGCCCTTGAAGACAATGGTTATAGAGTTACCTTTATGGATGGGAAAGTTCTAGCATGGCCTAAGAACTCAACAATCAAGAAAGCCCAAATCATAGGTGTAAGACAAGGGTACCTTTACAAACTATGCACTGAAGTCAAACAAGCCCTTACCCTTGACACCTTTGATTCAAATGAGATTTGGCATAGAAGGTTAGGACACCTTCATTTTCGTGCCCTACCTTTTCTAGAAAAACTTGTAACAGGCTTACCTAAGTTAAAACCATCTCATGAAGGAACTTGCAAAGGTTGTGCCTTAGGAAAGAATACAAAGGGGTCCTTTCCCAATAGTTTGAGAAAAACCCTAAATGTGTTAGAATTGGTTCACTCAGACTTATGTGGACCCATGTCTGTACCCTCTAAAGCAGGACTTCTATACTATGTCATATTTGTAGATGACTTCTCTAGGAAAACCTGGATCTATTTCCTTAAGTGTAAAGAGTCAATAGAAATCCTCAAAAGGTTCAAAGAGTTTAAAGCCCTCTCTGAAAACTTCTCCGGAAAGAAAATAAAAACCTTAAGGACAGACAATGGGAAAGAATACACCTATAAAAATTTTAAAGAATTTTGCATGAGTGCTAGAATTAAGAGGGAGTTCACACTTGCCTATAACCCTCAACAGAATGGGGTTGCTGAAAGGAAAAATAGAACCATTGTAGAAGCTGCTAAGGCAATGTTGTTGGACCAAAATGTTGAAACCTCTCTCTGGGCAAAAGCCTCTAGAACTGTTGTCTATATTCATAATAGATGTCCTCATTCACATCTCAATAACAAAACTCTTGAAGAAGCCTTTACCAGTTTAAAACCTGACATTAGTCATTTTAGGATTTTTGGTTGTCCTGTCTATATTCATGTGCCCAAAGAGAAGAGATTCAAACTAGAACCTTCTGGAAAGAAGGGAATATTTGTGGGTTATAGTGAAACCTTCAAAGCCTACAGGATATTCATACTCGGGCAGAAACAAATTGAATTGAGAAAAGATGTCATCTTTGAAGAAGACATTGCATTCAAGAGGGCAAGAAGTTCTAGTGAGACAGAAACCTATTCCCCTAGAGTACCTGAAATGGAACCTGCTCCTGAGATTCAGAGGGAGCATCCTGAGGAAGTGCCAAATGAACTTCTATCTACTTCAGATGGGAATACAGGTGACAACGGTAGAAAGAGGCCACTTTGGGCTAGAAAGATGATCAAAGAAGCTGAGAATCATGTAGCACCCAAAGGAATGTTTAGGGAAAGTAAAAGACCCAAACGGTTCTCTAGCTATGTTGCTCTAATGAACAACATCATAAATTCAGAACCTGTCAGTGTTACAGAAGCCTTCAAACATCAAGCATGGAAAGATGCAATGACAGAGGAATATCAGTCCATTCTAAAGAATGATGTATGGGATATAGTGCCTAGACCAAAAGAGAAATTTGTTGTCTCTTCCAAATGGCTCTTCAAAATCAAGCATGTTGTTGATGGCAGTATAGAAAAACATAAAGCACGTTTTGTGGCAAGAGGTTTTTCTCAAAAGGAAGGCATTGATTACGAAGAAACATTTGCACCTGTTGCCCGTTACACATCTGTGAGAGCAATGTTAGCCATTGCAGCAGCTAAAGGTTGGAAGATCCATCAAATGGATGTGAAAACTGCCGTCCTGAATGGAACCATTGAAGAAGAAGTCTATTTGGAACATCCTGAAGGTTTTGTGATACATAAACCTGACTCACATGTATGCAAACTAAAGAAAGCCCTCTATGGACTTAAACAGGCTCCCAGGGTGTGGTATGAAAGAATTGACAGCTATCTCTTGGGATTAGGATTTTCCAAGAATGATGTTGACTCCAATCTCTACTTCAAGGTAATCAAAGGTGATATGCTAATAATTATTTTATATGTTGATGATCTGCTGATAACAGGAGAAGATCACCTCATTGCTCAAGGGAAGCAGGATCTAATTTCTAAATTTGACATGAAAGACTTGGGCATTCTACACTACTTCCTAGGTTTAGAAGTATGGTAGAAATCAAAGGGCATTATACTAAACCAAGGGAAGTATACTATTGATATTCTGAAGATATTTGGAATGTTGGACTGTAGACCGATGTCTACACCTATGGAAACCAACCTTGACAAATTGAAAGAAGCAGCAGCAGAATCCAAGAGTGCAGATCCAACCCTTTACAGAAAGATGATTGGATCCTTGATGTATCTAGTTAACACCAGACCTGATATTTGCTATGCAGTGAATGTTCTCAGCCAGTTTATGTGTGAGCCAAAGGAAATTCACTTAATGGTTGTGAAACATATTTTGAGATATCTTCAAGGCACTATTGGATATGGTCTTCTTTACAAAAATGATCAACTAGATCTACATGGGTACTCTAATTCAGATTGGGTTGGAAATTTAACCGATCAAAAAAGCACATCAGGATGTTGCTTCAATTTAGGATCAGCTATGATCTCCTAGATTTGCAGAAAACAATCTTCAGTTGCACAGAGCTCAATAGAAGCTAAATACATTGCAGCCTCAATGGGAGCAAGAGAAGCAGTTTGGCTTCGTAAATTGCTTGTGGGACTCTTTGGTGAGCCCTTGAATCCTACAATTATTCATGTGATAATCAGAGTTGCATCAAACTCTCTGTAAATCCTATCTTTCATGATAGATCTAAGCACATTGAGATCCCCTATCATTATGTAAGAGATATGGTGGAAAGGAAAGTGATTCAGTTGGAGTATATTAGTACAAATGATCAAACTGCAGACATTCTCACCAAGCCTCTCTCCCGAATCAAGGTAGAGCACTTCAGGAAGAAACTTGGTATGGTTGAAATGTAATTTGTTATTTATGTTTGAAATACAAATTGTTTATAAAATTGTACTAATATATAAAGATGTTTAATGTGTAAACTCTTTTGTCATGTGTGTGACTCCATGACTTTATGGGCCTACTCCCCCTGTGTACATTATTGAAAGGTGACGATCTTTCTAATAATGAACACTTGTATTTGACATTGTAAAGTGATGACTCTACAATGATAAACTATCATGATAGATATCATGTGACTTGATATCTGTGGACATGTCATGATAGTATCTCTTGGGCACTTTGATGGATATCATGGGACTTGATATCATTTGAAGATCATTGTGATCCTTAAGAGATAATCATGGTGGATATTTATATCCATGGATATGCCATGAATTATGGTAGACATCATGTGATTTGATGTCAGTGCACCTACCATAATGAAGATGTGTTATGAAGAATGTCATATGACTTGACAACTTTGAGAAAACATATCATATCTTCGATATCACGTGTAAAGGTGATATCTCCACTTATTTGATTTGAAATATCTTCCCTAGCTAAGAGGGAGTGTTAATGAATGGTAGCTTAGGTCAAATATAAACGATGATTGCTATAAGCATCATCATCGTTTATATAAGATCAATTGCTCTTCATGATTAATATTTCTAGAAATAAGTAAAAATCAAATTTTATAAAGCATGTATAAAATTGAATTTTTATAAATGATGTTCAAAATTCGCATTGGATAAAATTTCGAAATTCATATATATATCAGCCATGTGTGAGGGTGTATGTATATACTAAGTTTGTTTAAAACCGAATGATTATCGGTTGTAAGTGAAACCCGCACGCCCAAAGGGACACGTCCCTTGAGCAGACGTGTCTCCACATGTGGAGAAATGTCCTCTCAAGAGATGCATCCCTTGGAGGTGGGTATCCTTACATACAAAAGGTGATTCCTCTATTGATATGCAAAACATCGAAATTATTAATGTTCTACAATCAGCACATTCAGTATAAATAAAATCTGAGAATCGAAAATCTAACTTAAATTTTTTGTAGAATTCCTTCAATTAGAATCTCCTTAGAACCCTTAGCCTTTCAATTTGATAGAATATTCGATTACATTTACATCCTATAAGGGGAGTATAAAAGAGAAACTTTGATGCTATGAAGGGGGTTTATGGCTAAATGAGGAGAGATCTCGGTAGCTAGAATTGGATTAGACAGTTCTCTTTGGCCGATTGGGGAAGATAGGCACAAACCAGAGTATAGAAGGCTTTTTGGCTATGAGAGAGGGAAAGGAAGTCACAGTTCCAAAAAAGAAAGAGGAGCGAGGAAGTTTTCCATGATAAATAGAGAATATTTGTGAAGGAAGTTTGTAAAGAAATGTATGTAATGTGACTAAAATAAAATTTGTGTTATTTGAATGAATGAATTATAGAAAGAGATCTGAAGTGGATTTTTTTTGTAAATAATAATGATTGTAATGTTGATGTTTAACTCAATGAATTTCAATTTTTTTTATGATTGAGTTTCAATTGTGATTGTGGATATTGTTGTGTTGGTTGCATGATTGGGTTTTATGATAAGGCCCCCCAATCTTGTCTACATAAAATAATATCAAAGTGAGGATGGTTGTTGGGAAGAGTGTGGAATAGATTTTGTTGGTTCAAGATTATAGTGAGATGTTGCTAATTGGGATGTGCTAAGAATTGTTTAGCTAAGATGAGTTGTGAGCAAGTGTGAGAGATGACAGTGTGTTGGCTATCTTCCAACAAGAATTGAAGTTGTATATAATGTTCTAGTGAGTCCTCCACAATAGAAGTAGGTAGAGGAAGTGATAGAGGTCTTATTCCAAAAGTTCTTGTTGGGTAGAGGGTTGGTGATTGTGTGAGTGAATGTTTGCAAGATTCCTATGACTATTGAGCAAAGCGAGTTTGTTGTTGTCCTCCAACAAAGGTTGAAGTTGGGTAGAAGGTGCACAAATATTTCCTCCATTGAGAGAGAGTGGGTAGAGGAAGTGATAGGTATGTCTTCCAAAAACCTTTGTTGGGTAGAGGATAAGTAGGAGAGTTAGTTTTTGTTGTAGGTATGAAAGAGTGTATGTATTTGTTGAAAGTGTATGTAAGTTGCAAAGGTTGCATATTGTGAGGTTATGCATGTGTTGAAGATGGTGAAAAGAGAACGAATGAAGTTGGTTGTTGGAAATATTTTGGGGATTTCAGTCCTTGTTAAAAGAGAAAGAGAGTACAAGGATAGAATTAATGATATGAAGAGGATGCTAAAAGGTTTGAGAGAAACTAGAGAAGTAGTGGAGAAGAAGAAAACAGAAGACATGGATTTGGTTGTTAATGAACTTTTGTGTGTAGTAAAAGAAGAAAAGGTTGCAATAGAAGGTGAAATTACAACAACATGTCTTATTGAAGGTAAGGAGAGCATGGTGAGTGGGGTTGTACCAGATGCATGTTTGAGTGATGGAATGGAATAAGAGAAGAAAGAGGTTGTAGCTAAGGGTGTGTTGTAGCAAAAATAAATGAGAGAAGTGGAGAAGTTGCAGTAGAAATTGAAGGAAACGTTGCGATATAAATTGAAGAGGAGAAAGGTGATGTTGACATAAGAGTAGTTGAGCGTCCTTTGAAAGATCTGAGGGTGTTGGAGTGTGTAGATCAACAAAGCATAGATAGGATGGTTGTAGAGCAAGGTGCAACAAAGGATGTTGAAGGAGAAGTGTGTGCAGATGAAGTAGTGAGAGCAGAGGTAGTGAGTGTATATGGTGGATTGAATCCCATAAGGAAGAGGAAAGGATTTGGAGAGAGTGAGAAAAGGAGGAGATTTGTGAAGAGAAGTGTTGGGTGGAGGAGGTCAAACTATGATGGACATGTGTCCACAAGGGGAAAGAGGAGAAAAGGGCACACTTGGTGGAGGAGGATAGTATGTGTCCCAGCTAGATGCTAGAAGAGGTGAAGGAAGAAGTCTCTAATGTACCTAGATCAGTGGTAGAGTTTGTTGTAGGGTGTTGTAGCTGGGAAGGGTAGTTCTACAACTCAAATCCATTTGTGATCCTATGATCACAAAATTCTTACCTAATGTTTTTGATGCAAGAGCATCTGAGTGCACGAGAAATCATCAGCCTAAAATATTTTCAAGTTAGCTTTTGTTTCTAGTTCAATTTTGGGTTGGTTTCTTGTTATCTTTTCCAAGTCTATTTTGAAGGAATTTTAGGATAAATTTGTCCAAGTGAAGGTTCCATTATGTAGAAGTCCCAAGTAGGAGTGCATGGTTAAAATTTGGTGAAAATTGGACAAGTGTTGGTCTAGTTATGGAGTTTCAGCAGTTTGTTGAGTTGGCAAACTAGCCAATTCACCAAAGATGTTAGTTGTCGAACAGTTCACACTATTGGTCAATCACCGATGATAGAAAGAACTTAAGTTTTTTCCAATGCTTAAGTTTTCAAACTCCTTGGTTTACCGATGAAGGAGTTCACCAAATTTATTTATCTTTGAAACGCATAAGAAGAGCTATGTTGGTGAGATTCTTAATTTTCTAACCCTTGGTTAGTTGAAAGACAAGCTAGCCAAAGTCTCAACTTTTTGAAAACAAAGAATAAAATCTTTCAAGGAGTTTTTTTTGGCTAGTTCATGAGTTAACGAACTCACCAAATAGTAAAACACTAGGCATTTTGAAAAGTTTGCAAGTTTGGGAATTTTCCAAACTGCCAAAAGTGGTTTGTGAAAGTCTTAGTTTGATGAAGAAGGAATCAAAAGAAAGTAAAGAGTTTGTGAACATGAGAAACGGATTGATTTTAATATTTTAAGGTAGACACATAACACTTGAACACTGATGTCAGATGACTATTTGGATTTAGATTAACGAATGGTAACTGTTCAATTTGAGTGGTTCAACTTCTTGTTCAATTTGAGCGGTTCAACTTCCTACGAGGGGAGTATAAAAGAGAAACCTTGATGCTATGAAGGGGGTTCATGGCTAGATTAGGAGAGATCTTGGTAGTTAGAAGAAGATCATACATTGGTCTTTAGATAATTGGGAAAGATAGGCATAGACTAGAATAGAGATGTCTTGTAGCTACGAGAGAGGGAAAGGAAGTGACAGTTCCAAGAAAGAAAGAGGAGCAAGGAAGTCATCCATAATAAACAAAGAAGGTTCATGGGGGAAGTTCATGAATAAATGTTTGTAATGTGACTATTATAAAATTTGTGTCATGTAAATGAATGAATTATAGGAAGAGCTCTCAAGAAGATTTTTATTGTAAATAATAATGATTGCAAAGTTGACGTTTAACTCAATGAATGTAATTTTTCATGTTCGAGTTTTTGCTATGATTGTGGATATTTTTGTGTTGGATGCATGATTGGGTTGTCTGATAAGGCCCCGCAATCTCGTTTATATCACAAAATATCTTCAACAATATTTGTTTTATAAAATAGATAAGATCCAAAACATTATGAGACATAAAATATTTATGACATGTGTATCAGATTAGAATTTGTTAATGGAGAATAATGATCAACATTTGAAAAACCATGCAATAAAGGAAGTAAAACATCATAACACCATTATTATTAGTTGTAAGCACATCATCACATGAATCATAAACCCTAGATATTTCCATAGAAGTTAAGTCTCAAGGTCTATATCTATAGCACAAGTTGACAAGTAATGTGTATGAGAAGCGTGAATTAAAAAAATGGTGCATTATAAAGCATGATTAACATCAATATTTCATCATGAATCAAGGATCCATCAACCATATTATGAGAATATGAAGAACTAGCTCTATTACCAATATACCATGAGCCAAAGGATATATAACAATGAGTATCATGAGTGACATTAGGGAGAACAACCCCATGTGAATGTGAACATAAGAAAGGTATATCATGTATAGGAAAATCATTAGTAGTGGAAGGAATAAACACATTATAAATATTATCATTGGGATATTCATCATAAATAGGTAACCTAAAGAGGAAATATCTCTAGAAGGCTCACAAAGAGTATAGCCATTAACAAACACATCATTAGGATCCTCATGCAATAATGATGAATCAAGAGAAGCACATGGAAGAGAGTTCATAGATGTAAGAAAAGATTAATAATGAGACATAAAACATCATCACATATTATAACATCACATGAGAATTAGGTTCTCTAGATCATGTACAATTAAAATATGGGGCTAAATCCTCACTTTCTCATGAGGTGTATAATATTCTTGGGTCATGGGGACAAATGAAGAAATTACTCTAAAATGGATGAAAATTTTCTAATAAGCTTGAAAAAAGAGGACAAATGAGATACAATTTGAATCAAAGCATGATAGAACATGGAGTAACATTTATGTGGTAGAAAGAGATAATGTATACAAGAATCTAGCGGTAAGATGTAATAAAGAGTGAAAACACATTAGGATCCTTCATATATAGATGGACATAGGCCAAGTTTAGACGATGAGTAAAATCCATAATGAAAGATCTAACAATGAAGCATAATCAAAGGGATGGTGGATCCATAATCTTTGTTGGCGTAAAAACTAACACATTTGGAGTGCAGGTTTGTACGGACAGCTATGCACACTGCGTAATGAGTGCTCTTTAAATTAGGAGGGGAAGCTCCCTCGTAGTGCTGGAATGCGTGGAAAAGAAAAGTAATCTAAGTCCTATCTTTTTGTTCTCAGCTGGAAGAGGCACAAGGTTAAGAAAACCAAGAACATTGCAGCTAAGGATTTTCTAGTTTCGCAAATCATTAACTACAACTAAGCTATCTACTTTAAATCTATCCAGTTTCCTCGAGAAAACAGAGCATGAGGAAATGGAGCAAGGATGATTATCTGACGATAAGCCGGGTACGGACTCACAACATGAAGGCAAGGTGGCACAACTATCTGCTTGTCTGAATAGGCTTATTGGAAACAACAATACACGATAAACTAAGTACAGATTCTCAGCTTGAAGGCAAGGTGGCACATCTATCGGCTCAATCTGAATAAGTTTATTATTCACACACATCATACAATAACCAAGAACAGATTCTCAACTTGAAGGCAAGGTGGCACATCTATCAGCTCAATCTGAACGAGTTTATTGAACACATAACATGAAGGATAGCCAACTAGGATAATAAATTGCATTGGCGAGACACGCATACAATCTACGATCAACTAGCCACTATATCTAACTAAAGCAAGAATTCACCATCATAATTGCATGAAACCCATGTGGCATAACAATTCATCATAATAGCAAATACTCATGAACAGATACAGAACGAGCAATATTACAGGCAAGGTAGGCACAGCATATATTTCTCTCTCGTGCAAAATTCGTGAACAGATACAAAATAGCAATACTACGGGCAAGGTGGGCACAGCATGTATGCTATCATGCAAAAGTTATGTACAAATGAGCAAAAGCTCTTATTTATAGACATCAAAAGGTGTAGGGAACCCTAAAATCACCTTGAGTCAACTACAGTCTTGCAATGCATGCAAGATTTATTGCTAAGCCCTAATAAAGCAAACTATATAATTCTATAAGCTCACTAAAAAGGTATTTAAATGGCCATCAGGATTCTAAAGATGATGTCTTAATACACCGTTTAACCTAAGTCATTATTACTTATAAGACTCAGTTGCTGCAAACATTATTATTGAATAACTGTAAATATTATATGTTATATGTATATATTGTACCTATCCATTATTTATGGTGTAACTATGAGTATATATATAGTTTACAAAATCCACATACCACTGTGTGATAAGCTCGTCACCAAACTAATAAATATAAAACATAAGCATGACAGAGCGATAATGTTAAAAGCCAGTTATGTAATTATAAATTCATTAACTTTGGAATCACATACCTCCCACTGCATATGTCGTAAAGACAACTTCTATCAGTAATTCTCTGTTTCTCCTCTTAGTGTATTTTTAGATATCCTTCTTAAATCGTTGACTCACACTTTATATATCTCTTACCCCGATCTCTTTCTTATGTTTGCAAGCTAAGACCGACAGATGTTTTAAGTTCACACGGGTTAAGTTCTTCCGCTTGAACTTGACCGGCAGTAGTAACTGTGATAGTGTTATTTGAGGGTGATGGCAATAACGGGTACCAGGGCCGAGCCCTCCACTATGTCCTTGAAGTGACCATGTTAGCCCCCGATAACTAAGATAGGACATGGTTATTATAATATAACTATCTCCATCTAAAACTATATTCCAAAATATATTATCATCTATTATCTCATAATGATTTATCATTTTAATATATTTATAATATTATATTTATTATTATATTTGATAATTATAAGATTATTTTATGCTATATATTTTCAAAATATAATACCTTAATAATTATAATATTATTTTAATATTTAAAACGTTATTTAAGGCTTATGATTATAATATTGTCTTTGACAATTATAATCATAACGATACTCTTTGGTTAATTAGTTTTAGGTATTCTTTGTGAAGTGTCGCGATTTTGGGAACATGACAACTAATCACCCTATATAATGAAGATAAGTCTCAAAACATGCACTTGACTATACACTTGAAATAGAAACAAATAAAAAATAAATGTAAACCTTATAGATCATATCTGAAATAGCAAGGTGCGACCTAACTAGAGCCTAAGGTAAAAACAAGGGTTTATAAGATCAATTAGGTTCACCAAAATGGAAGGAAAAAAATAGTTTCTTTCTTTTAATTGTCTTGGATAGTTATTTAATTTAAGAACCCACCTAGATGATAGAGATAAGTGTCAAAATATGTACTAAATATGACAATTAAAATAGAAAAAAATGAAATATTATATGTACACCTTAACATCAAAGAAGAGGAGATTAAAAATAGTGTGATGCAAAACTAATACCTATAAGCTAAAATTAAATTTGAGATAAAAGGATAATTGGGTTCTATAAAATCTATTAGTATGTGTGAACATGGGTAACTATTGGCGAAATGAGCCATACTTGAATTGTAAATGAACAAGTCACAAATTGGGATAGTATCTTAGTGATAGAGCATGTCAACAAAAAATGGGAGATCCTAGGTTTGAGTCCTAGTTATCCCATAGAAAGTTGTGAAAAAAGAACATGAAGGTATGAAGATTGAGTTGATTTGACATAATAGAATTCAAATTATGAAAGGGAGAAATCATTCTTAAGACAAGATGAGTGTACAAGAAGAAGAGAGGATAACAAAACTAAATGAAGATTTTCTATTAATTATGATACAAAATTTAAAAAAGAAGGGTGTAGCACAAAGTGTGAATGTAAGTTATGTAATGACAAAAGGAGAAGCGAAAACAATAGACCCCAAAGAATAATATAAGTGAAAAGAGTCAAGATAATTGGAAAATAAAAACAAATACCAGTTCATAATGCGATAATAAAGATGATGAGGATAAATTTAATAGACATGAATATTTGTGTTAGATACAAAACAAAAGAATGTAGGATGTTTGTGAAATCTCAAGAATGTTATATTAGAAGAATACAAAGCAATACAAAAGTTGTAGTTGGAAGGGACATGATATGGAATTATGGCAATATCCTCTGAGTGTTCAAATATTTAATTTACAAGCATGTTTGTGAATGCTAAACATAATCATTTTAGGATTCACATGCACCTCAAAGTGGAGATAAAATGCAAAGGTGACTGTATACACCTAAAAATGGTCACATCACAATAGTCTGGTAACTAATTAAATATTTTTAATTATTAATTAAATCTCTGAATTCAATCTACATATAAATTATTTAGATTTATTTACACGTAGATTGAATTCAGAGATTTAATTAAATATTTTTAATTAGTTACCAGACTATTGTGATGTGACCATTTTTAGGTGTATACATTTTGCCCCTCTTTGAAGCAATGTGTCTAAAGGACTAATAATGCTACCTATCATAGTGGGATCTGTTGTGAAAAATACATTTTGTCAGGTTCTAGATCGTGATCTTTCCTATAACATACTTTTGGGTCGCCCATGGATTCATGATATGCAAGCAGTACCATCAACGTATCATCAATGCCTCAAGTTTTTGTATGATGGACAAGAAATAACTATACAAGCTGATTACAATAGTACCCAAACTTGTTCAAATCTTCAAGCAACTCAAGACACTTTTGTGCCGCACAATAGGGAGGCTTTTATTGCTTCTTCTTCCAATCTACAAGGCCAACTACAAGAATTGACAAAGAATTTTGACACCAAGCTACATTTTAAAGACAAAGGAGTAGGCGAATATTCACTATGCCTTTCTACCTTAGCTCTTTCTCCGAGGTCACATGGTCAGCCAACCCTATCAAATCAAAAGATTGCAACAGCCTCTATATCATACTCAACAGAAATCTTTCACAAAGTTTGTCAACATCCTGATTCTTGAAAGGCCTCCCATTATCAGTGATGATAGAATTAGGAATTCCATATTGACATATGATGTAATTCAGTATAAATGAAGAGATTTGTTTACCGGTCATAGTCGTCAAAGGAATAGCTTCGATCCATTTTGTAAAATACTTTGTAGCCATGATGATGAATTTATGCCCATTTGATGATAAAGGATGAATTTTGCAACAAGATCTAGTCCCCACTGAGAAAAATTCCATGTCAGAGTGAAAGGCTATAGTTCCTATGCAGGTGCATGAATCAGAAAAAGTCCTGAAAAAATTTAAAAAAAATCTGAAAAAGTCCTGAAAAAAATATATAAAAAATCAAAAAAAGTCCTAAAAAAATATCATAAAAATCTTAAAAAGTCCTAAAAAAAGTGCAATAAAAACAAGTGGTGAAAACCCAGCAAACAGGGACTACTTGTGATCAAAATGGGCTCCTCTATCTATTAGCTTATGTCTTGCATTTTCTTTATGGCATCATCTATCCATATCTATCATCTGTACATATCTATCATATCCATATTATGCAACAGGAATCTGTGTGTTTCATCATGGCTTGATGAAATTTGTACATATCCATCATATTTAGGTTGTGTTTACATTAGGGGCATAAACACAGACTATACAAGAAAGGGGCAACGAGCTTTTTAGAATATCACAAATGAACAAATGACAGTTTGAAAAAACACAACATACATTGACGCATCAAATCAATCACAACATCAAAACGATCACTCAATGCCAATGAAATCAAACAACATGGTCAAAACAACGTTAATCAAAACAAAAAAACGTCAATGTTGATAACCAAGTTGGATGATCTTAATCTGAATGATGTTTGGAATACTTTAGGCAAAATTTGAATTGTTGGTTGATTTTTCTATCATATCTTTGGAGCAATTCGATGATGTATTGAACTAGAAAAGCAAGGAAGGAATATGATTTTTCTTTGTCTGTTGTTTGTGAGTGAATCATTAGTACTATGCAAATTGGTCACAAGACATGCTTTACTAAGTATCATTGATGACATTTTGGAATTTGCATGGGAAACAGGTTAACTCTTGTCTGTGTATGCAAGCGATACTCAGGTCATCTCGGTTCAATTATACCTAGATGCTTGTATTATCTTGCTATATTAAAAATCATGAAAGCAATACTCAAGTCATCACTGGTGCTAACATACCCTTTGATGCTTGTATTAACTTTCAACATTTCAAATCTCTATGATGACACAAAAAAGCATAAATAAGCTCTCAAAATGGCAATATTGTACAAATACCCTGCATGGTTAGTGTAGATTACATTCATTTTAGAATCTGTATTTTGCATTTATAGATTTTCCCAAAAGTTGGCAAAGTATCAAATGTTTTGTATCTTTTTGAATAAAATGACTAAGTACATTTTGACATTCACAAAAACATCATCACATACATTTTTCATACATATTTGCATCAGAAAATCATGAAAACAAAGCATACATCATATTCAAAACATTCATATGCATTCATAACTTGTACCATCCATCATTTTACATTCATATTCATAAAATCATTCATCAATAGATTGCAATCATATCATAGCATTGTACTTTCATTTTCATATCGGATAAAATCATGCATACATACAGATCATGAGCATAACATCGTGAAACTATCACATAAAACATCATGCATATAGAAAATAGACGCATTCATCACATAATAAATCATTGCTGCATATCATATATCTCAAAAATGAAGGTCAAAATGTACAAAGGTGTCAAATAATATACATTATCAAAAATGGGATCATATCAGTGTGTATACAAATGTCTCAACAGAGTATCAATAAGACATCATGCACAATGCACTATGAAGTGCTATCCTCTGATGGTGCTGGTTTGGGACCTATCCCACCTACACCTGATGGACCTGCTCCACCTGCCCTTGATGAACCTTCTGGAGGTAATGGTTGTGATACACCCCTGCTGGTAGTCCGAGAGCGACTATGTGTAGACCGAGACTGTGTATAACTCACTCTCCACTCAGGTGGCACTGCATCATGATACCTGGTCCTATAGAACTCTGCCTCCCGGGTGGCCCTGGTCACCTCTCTCATCATGTCACCGATTGAGGTACCTGTTGTTGTTCTCTGCAAACTGTCAACTAAGGCCATGGCCTGCTCACCCTGCCATCTGGTTGTATCTCTCTTGGTCGTCACTGTAATCAACTGTCCCTGTAGCTGTGTAACCAAGGCCTGCACCTATGCTAACTAATCCTATAAACTCTGCACTCTACTCTGCAAGGTAGATATCTGACTTGGCCCCATTGGATCTACTGAAGACGATGGAGCTGAATGTCTCATCTGAGGTCCACCTCTACCGCTACCTCTACCACCTCTTCCACTACCTCTGCCACCTCCTCCACCACTATCACCCCACTCTCCTCATCACTGCTATCTCCATCCCCATCTGACTCATCATCGTCATCCTCCTCGGAGTCATCACCCTCTGAAGTTGTCTCTCGCTGTCACCGATGTCCCCCTATCTGTGGTCTCTGCTCTGCAACTAGAACGGTAGGCTCATCAGGATCAAATAATCGTGGCGCAGGATGTTCCAACACATACTAACCATACTCTGGAGTCATCCCCCCATCAAGAATATCAGATCTATAGTCCCACGTCTGTACTTCCAAACTAGTGAACTCTACCACTACTGCATAATATGAAATCTGCGGACCCCACACTGTAACCTCCTGTTGCCGACGCGCATAAATAGACGAACTATGCGGCATACCCTGAGGCCAACCATACTATCGCCACACTCGACCAAGAAGAAACCTCTCAATAACCCCGGGAGTAAGACCAATCAAATATTTGGGGGTAAACACATAGGGCATCTCCCTAGCATCCTCTAGCCATGCCTCACAATCTACATAGGGCCGCCAACATACTGTATCGAGATCATCCAGCAAACGCTGCCAATGATCCAGTTTTCCCAGCCTCGACTGAGCAATGACATCAGTATATATAAATCTGTATGGTCGACCGACAAGCTGCCATCCTCGAGTCAATGGTCGCATAACGGTAAAGTGCTCCCATGCCCATATCTATAAAAGTGAACAACCAACAGCTAAACTTCGGCCTCCACCATAAACGACATGGCGTAGCTCATCATATAAATGTGCAAGCATGCACGATCTCCAAGCATATCGTGTACCCTGCATCACCATACTCTCAAGTACATGACCCCACTCGACTACAAAACCCTTCGACCTATGGTCGGGGCACAGAACACCTCCAATGAAGCCTGCAAGAATGGAAGGTAAGGGTGCATATGAATCTGTCATCTCTGCCCATGAGATATAATATCCTACAATATGATCATCTCTAAATATTTGTCTCAAAGCCTCAGTACGTCCCGCCTCCTGACCGTCAAATCTCACTATCTCACCCATTATTGGAATCCTCAAAATGCAATATACATCCTCTGGAGTCACGGTAATCTCTCTTGTCGGCAAATGAAAGGTGTTTGTGTTGCTGTGCCACCTCTCTGCAAGTGTTGTCAATAAACCTCTGTTGAGACGCACCTTAGGCATCTCAAGTAATGAGGTCAGTACACATGCCTCTATCACATCTCTATCTGCCTATACAAGCTGCAGAATCAATCTCCATGTCTTCGGGAATTTCTCCCATAACTGCAAGACGCCCAATCTCTCTTGTTTCATAGGAAGAATCATCAAGTCAAAGCAATATCAATATCAAATCATCACGACAAATCAATCAAACCTGATTATCAACACCTATTTGTTTTTCATCATCATGAAACACAAATTTATCAAAATCTTGTTTGTTTCTAACAACTTTAGAAGCAAACTTATCAACCTATTTGTTTTTCATCATCATGAAACGCAAATTTATTAAAATCCTATTTGTTTCTAACAACTTTAGAAGCAAACTTATCAACCTATTTGTTTTTCATCATCATGGAAAGCAAATTTATCACAATCCTATTTTTTTTTAACAACTTTAGAAGCAAACTTATCAAACAACTATTTCTTTTTCATTAACTTGAAAGAAAATTTATCAGTTATTATTTGTTTTCCAACAACCTTGGGAACAAACTGATCACACACAACAACATCAAATCATGGGCACTACAGAAATTATCATTGGGCGCTACAAAAACCTTAATGGGCACTACAGAATGAAGGGCACTATAGGACACATAAAGGGTGCTACAAAAAGACAAATGGGTGCTAAAAGAATGCATAAAGGTACAAAAAGGTTGGAAAACGTGCCCTAAACAAAAAAATTTAAACATTGAAAGTAACGGGGTACATACCGTGGGTCCATAGTGTGTCGGCTGTTGATGTCGTCGGATGCACTCAAAACGGTGCTGGTGGATAGGAAGTGCCATCTTTCTCACTCCAGAACTCACAAATTACAATATTTACTAGGTTAAAATGGGAAAATGACATGGAAAATGACATTTTTAACCTATTTAAAGGCAAAATTGGGGCATTTTATCACATTTTATCACATTAGGGGCATTCTAAGTCATCAATTTTTCATCTCACATCTTTCCACGTCAATTTCTTCACATCATCATTTTCGAATGATGAATCAACATCTTAAAAATCATAAAAATCGAAAAAAATTCAAAAAATATAAAAATTCAAAAAATTCACAAAAAATCAAAATCTTATCAATTCATTGTTCACGGAGGCATATACATATCAACATTCGATAATCAGCATCTGGGGCAAGTTTCAAAATTCTTTGAAGCAATGTGTAAAACACATCACTTCAAATAGGGGCAAAATGTATACACCTAAAAATGGTCACATCACAATAGTCTGGTAATTAAAAAATTTAATATTTAATTAGATCTCTTAATTCAATCTATGTATAAATAAATCTAAATAATTTATTTATATTACTCATTCTTTCATTTTGATTAAATAAATAAGTTTATTTAATCACTTTTCTTATCCATTTCTTAATTAATTAAATAAACATTATGATTTATTTATATTAATTATCATATATAATCTTGGCTTGAATATTTTATTCAAATAAAGATTAAATATTCTTCTATTCTAAAAATCCTCCTAAATATTCCATTCACAATTAAATATTCTAAATATTTAATTAATTCTTCTAAAGTCACATCGCAATTAAATATTCCAAAATATTTAATTAAATCTTCTAATGTTCATTCACATCAAATATTTCAAAAATATTTTAAATCCTCAAACTCACACAAAATTAAATAAATCCATTTATTTAATTTGGATTATCTCCAACAACCGTGAAACAAACTTCAAACCAGAAAATTAATAATTTTTTTTGTTTCTGAGCAAAGTTGTTCCCATGGGTTGAAGACAAACCTCCATTCTTCTCTCCAACCTCCCAACATCTTCTATCTTCCTTTCAACCTCTCCATCTCTCACCATTCAAATTTACCAGACAATCTCACAGTCATTGATCTTTGCTAGCCAAGCTCTTGCCTGTAAAAATCTATAAAAAGGACTGTCGGGTCTTCGAAAACAGAGAAGCTTTTGTACGGAAAAACTATAGCCAATTTGCAATAGAACAGCCTTCTAGCATTCATAGCATTCTAGTTTTTAGCATAGCATAGCTTAGTATATTAGTAATCCATATCATGGCCTATCATCCTCATATCATAGCTCAATAGCATCCATAATCCACAGCCCCTGTGCATAATCTATAGCCCCTGTGCATATCCGTATATCACATTTCACTCCACCAGCATATAGGATAGAGAAGTACTCTCCCTTTGCATACTCGTTCTGCAGGTTGCCATTTTGAGAAGCTTTGCTTATACAATCTGAGAGTAAGCAGCTTCAAACAAATCACTGGAGATAGAGGACAATAGAACGACTCTGAAAAAACTTTGTTTAATCTCTCTTTGATTTCATTTTATTTAGTTTTCTTTAGTTTAATGTTGCATTGGTGTGTTTTTGTTATCTTATTTTGATACTAACATTTCCCACACACAGTGACATTTTGCATACCTGTGCCACTTTCCATTTAATTTTGTATATTTTGAGGTAATGTCTCTATTCATGTACATTGTGACAACTATCATGATCTTGTGTGGAGTTGAGCTCACTCCCCTAACCTTTTATCCACTTATAAACACATACCTATATGCTTGATCATATCTTATCCATCTACACACACTCATACATTCACTTTGTCTACTCACTAATTTATGCATCTACCTCCATTTAGTTGTTTGCCACCTAGACATGACCATTAGCTTAGTCTTTGACAATTCTACCACCACAAAGGTGACCCCACAATCACAAACTTGTCCCCTTAAATTTTAAAATTCACAATTCAAATTTGTTTAATTGGCCTCATTCACCCTCCCACCTTGAGCCAATGTGTTTGACATAATTTGATGCTATGTGATTGTATTTCAAGACCACACAATGCATTGATTTTAATCATCTCCAAATTCACTCAAATCATTTGAAAGCATTGGAGTAATCAGTAATGTCACTTATATTTGGTGCAATAAAAAGAGTAACAAATCTGCATACATAGGTGCTTACATGTTGCTTTTTCTTTTGTTCAATTTGGGGGGGTGATTTGGAAAATTTTGCCTCCCTACAACTAATCAACAACCCTTAAGGTGTTTTTAAATACAACCAAGTCCCCGAGTATTCAAAAGTGTGGATATGATTGACACACATCAAATAAAATTATAGAGTTGTATGCCACTAATTTTCAAGATGGGAATGGACCCAAAATGCAAGTCCACAACTACAACTTCATCCTTGACCTATGAACTTGTCCTCTATTAGAACAAGCATCTGGGAAACTTCCAAAAAAAATCATTAACAAATGGACTATTCCTAGACTTGATCAAAGAGATTCCATTTTTTCCTCCAATTAGCAATCACTCTTCAATCACAAACTAGGCACCTTCGTCTTATTTACTTTCCCAAAATAGCAAGCATCAATTTACCAAATCCCAAATTTTTAGTTAATCTAGGATAATTGTGCTTATTAGATTAACCCTTAACAAAAATTTATTTTCCTTTACAAATAAATACATCAAAAATGTTTATCTACTTGTCTAGTTAATTAGAATGAATTAAACAATTAAGTGATAAATAAAACATAGGATGATGTCATCAATTCATGGTATCACCTTCAATATAGTCTCGACATAAATTATGCTAAATCATGTACAATATCACAAGATTTCTAAATCATCAAAATTGAGTGTACACTCGGAACTTTAATTGCATAATCAACATAATATTATGTTTAATCATATGCATATATAGTACTACAATCAACACCATGTTAGAATATACAGTCAAAATTAAAATGGGTTGCAATGCATTATAATCAAGTGTTAAGGAAAAAGGCAGTATATCAACCCCCATGAAGAAGCATGTCACCAAAGTTTAACCTTTAAAAGTGTGGATACGACTATTTTGTCTTCTTAGAATCCTCACATCACTAACCTTGGGTTTTACATATCTCACTAGGCCACATTTGGTTTACACACGTCACCAAATTCAAAACCTCAAACACATCATTATCTAAAGAGACTATATGGGAAACGTGTCCCCAATCATATGTAATAAAGAGCATTTAAAATTAAGTATTGAGATGGGTCAAGAATACAACGAGATTATATCCAATTTCTTTAAAGTCACAAATGATCTAATAAATTAGGAAGATAGATCAGATCCTTGTCCATTCCTTCAAACGCTACTTTGTGGTCTTAGCTTTGAGAAAATTATGTAGCCAACCAAAAAATACTCGAACCCATCCTACAAGCAAATTACTCCTTCAAAGTCTCCCGCCTGCTACGTGTGATCCATTACATTAACCATGTCCAACCCAACCATTACATGATCCTCTAATTTATTTTAACTCAAGCTATATTCTCACATTAATCATATCAAGCCCATCCATCATGTGATCCTCTAGTTTACTAATACTCAGTGTCCTGCATCAAGTGAAATCTACATCAAACGATCAACGATTCTTTCCGAAAGAGAAAAAGAATGCAAGTCATTCGGCAAGATTTGCAAATTTTACTACTTGCTAGTTTTGGGATGATGGCTATTTTCTTATGCAAATAATCAATCAACATAAATCCATCGTATCAGTATGCTGGTATCATCAAATTAGTGCCACACGATCTAAGAAACTTATTATGTTAAGGGTTACAACTTTTTCCTGTAGCATCAAGAACTGAAGTTCAATTAATTTGATATTTCTGTGCACATGAACAAATCTTAATACACAAAACCATTCTGTTTAATGGCTATTTTCTTTATGCAAATAACCAATCAACATAAATTTCCATATCAGTAAGGTAGTGTCATCAAATTAGTCCCATAGGATTTAAGAAATCTAATATGTTAAAAGGATTACAAACTTTTTCTGTAGCATCAAGAACTGAAATTTAATTAATTCGGTATTTCTGTGTGCATGAACTCATGAATCATTTCACCAACAAACTTTTCACAATTACATTTTATGAATTGTTGGATGCAGGAGACATTAAACTGTTAGGCCATTCTGTCATCACCCAACCATGTAGTCAAGAATAACAGATTGTTATATTATTATTCATTCTACAAAAATCATGGATAACAATATTCAGTAAGCTAATCAAAATCAAAAATACTTCACATCCCAAATGCATATGTAAAATTGCAAATCTGAGATCATCCAGCAGCATTTCAGCAAAAGTGTATATGTTAGAAAAGGTATATAGCTAGAAGTCTAGAACAAACAAATCAGTGAACAGCTTTCCATCACAATGTTACATCTTCTGGATTTAGCTTGATTATCATTATTTTCCTTTTTCAACAATGTCTGTCTACCATTCTTGTCCTGGAGAAAAGAAATCAACTCACGTGCAAAAGAAAAATGCAACCCAGAAAAAATTCCTTGTGTTAAGAAGTCGAATGAAAGAAGAAAAAATAGACAGAACTAATTAGGTACAAAAAAAATCAAAGAACTTGCCTGTTATATGCCAACATTCCCCCTAAAAGGCAACTGTACACTACATATGAACAAGAGATTTCATTTATAACATGACAAACTAATGGTGTGGTTAATGCTTCAAATATTCAAGCAGGGTAGAATGAACACAAGGCTTAATATGTTATTCACACTAGCACTTCACTTCCAGCTGGACAACCAATGCCCAGGCCTCTTTGGCCTCAAAAAGTCATTGCAGTTATAGAGATACCCTGACCCAGAAGTGCCATTTGCCCTAAATAAAATAACAAAACAATTCAACAGTCATACAAGTACCCTGAGATACTTTCACATATTTGGATCTCACTGAATAGAACAGACCTAGGAATGGGTTAATACAGAGAACAATTACATGCAGGGCTTCATAGCATTCCTTTAATTTCCTGCACTGGTGACCCTTTTTTATTCATAAGCAATGAAATGATACCTCAAATGTAAGTTGTCCATTCTCCTCATAAGTTTCAATTGGAACAAGAAGGAAGTCCTGAAGAGTCTCACATATCCCAAGAATGCTTCTTGCAAAACTTTCCATTATCAAACGTCGTTTTTCCTTTTTTATCTCTATTTGATAAGAATACTGCTCTTCCAAAGATGCTGGTCCAAAATAAATTATATGAACTAGATTTCCAAGAGGTTTCATCTTATTCTGAAGAAGAAAAACCATATCTTCACCTTCCAGGATTAAAAATGGCTCATCTGTATCCAACGTCACAGTGAACCAAGCATCATAGCTAAATCGTGTCACAGTAGCTGCACGCACATTTACAAAATGATTTGCAAACAGTTTTGATGTAGCTGTAAAATTGCATCCCGAAACAGGGCACAAGCACGGCACATACTGACATTTGGATTCATGATCACGTCTTTCAGAATATCTAACCATCTCCGTACACCCACTACAAGCATATTTGCAGCCCACTTTAACAGATTCAATCACTTTTTCAATGGCCAGGCAACGGATCTTTCCAATAGGCCTAGCACATGTATGGCATTTATTGAACAATAGCTCACAGCATTTCGAACAGGCTATGTGTCCATTTGAGCACTGCCTCATCAGAAGTTACAAATCATTAAAAGCAAATAATAACTGAACTGGGAGATAAATTGGTGCATAAAAACATTAAGCAAAAATCACAACACTCATCTTGTACTTGAGAAGCTGCATTATTATCAAAGACTTATTCCATAGTCTAGAATGCTTATTTAACATTGGATTGGGTTAGATACTAACAGCTAATCCATCCATTAAAAAACAAGTTAAGAATGAAACTAATGTGATTAAACCCAATTATGAAATACTCTAGTACATTGTTAGTTCCTTTTAGGATTACTTATGTTTTATTTTAAAATCATTAACTGGGAATATTATAAAAATGCCAATTTCCTCAAAATTTAGGTGGTCAACCTTTTGCAAGCAATTATGACAATAATGTGAGAGAAAATGGTGTAGCTGAATCCAGAAGCGCCATCTCTCTCGCTATGATGGACTGTGGAAATATTATGTCTTTATTATAATGACAATGAAGATGATTTGATTGTTTTTATTGTAACACTGTTATCATTATTGTTGCTGTTTTTGCTGTTATTTTTGTTATAGCTAGTTGTTATTATTGTCTCCTTAACTCCCTATCACTTTGAATGTAGATAGATTGGAAAAGCTCAGTTTAATCCCCTTGTCTTGTGACGATTGCTAACGTAAGTATACAAGCTTCTTGTTAAAAAAATAGCATATTCCAACAGAACATTTCATTACACCACATTATTTACCACTATACTGCAAGCTTGGACATAAGGTCAACCAAATTTAAGAAATATATGTACTTTGTGTGTGGCTGAATTGCCAAGAAATAGTTTACTCCCAAGTTTCATAAATTCAAAAACAAAGGGGTGCAAAATTCAACCAATATATAAAAGTTCAAAAAATTCCTTTGTGGGCTTCTTCAAGGGAAGCCTCGCATGAAAAATTGGCATCTGGCTTGGCTGGGACCAAAAAAATGACCTTTACCTTTATTATTATTTTATATGACTTCACCCTTGTAAATTTAACACATTCATACACATGAATTTTTAATATTTTGTTTAGAACTTTAAAATTGAATTCTTTGTTGTCCTTTTAGTTATAGTTCAGAAAGCACGTGTCCCTGCTTCCTGCTAGAGAAAATTTCTAGGAATCATTCATTTGTACGAGTACCAATATCCTGGGGAATCTTTTTCAATGTTTATTGGAAAAAAGCTCAAGATCAGAAACTATATTAAAAGTACTAGCTACAAAACAGAAAACTGTAAAATTAAGCAAAAGCCTGTACGAAGTAGTGATACAACCAAAATAAAGACATTATCCACCTCAAAAACTGTTTATGCAAAGATCAGACTCTAAAGATATTCCTGCAATATTTTCACTAACCCTAGAGTAACTGAAAAAGAAAAAATAAGCAGGGCTATAAAAAGTATCCTGCAATAATTACATGTAAGTCTGGTACTGCAAAAGAAAACAAGAGCTAATGTTCTGAAAAGCTTTTCTATTTCCTTCCCAACCTAAACCCTATTTTCTAAATGAAAGTTCTATAAGATACTTAAGCTTAAGCACCTCTCCCTAAGCTATCCAAAAACACAAGCCTGTTCCATCAACATGGTTTTTTATAAGCATCCATGAAAGTTGAAGAAGGATTACTTTTTCAGTCATATTGTTAGGGGTAGGATGTGTATAAGTATGAATTTTGTAAGTCAAACGTAGAGACTTCATACCTGTAAAGTAGGCTATATAATTTCCGTGTAATAAGAAAAGACACAAATATGTGTGTGTGTGTGTGTGTGTGTGTGTGTCATCTGTAATTAGTTGGTAAATTATTAAAATTTGAAGCAGGAATACAAAGAGAGAACTTGTAATGGCTCTATAAGCACACCATTTTGTATGTTAAGAGGATTAATCACCTATGCTTATCTCCATTGACACTAGCTAGAATTGATATCTTCACTTGTGTAACATGTCATTTTCTGGTAACATACTCCACATATTTGCATGGAGGCCAAGGTCCACTTCTTGCAGCCTTACCCATGGCAGCTCCTCAGGCATAGCCAGACACTTGACCTGGTGTTCCTGGCAAACCAACATTTGCCCAAAACAAGGTCAGTAAGACCCGTCTTAACTATTTGATGGCCCGGATTCTAAATACTCCATTCAATTGACTGGATAGAATTTTTATTTGGAAGGTATCATGGAGACTGTAGTCATGCTTATGACAAGATAGAGAACTACCATTTTGAGAACCTAAGTAGGAGATTTGGTATGAGAATATTACAAATATCTATATAGCAGCCAAATGGATTTGTGAGAAATTTGGACTACATGTTGTGCCACCTTGCAAAGTCCTGTGAACAATTGTAATTATTTAATATTGCATATGTTGTAATGTTGGCCCTCCTCAAACAGGATGCCTCAGAATCAGAATCTAGAAGATTCCATGTATGATATATTTTGACACTTATCCAAGTGGCTATGACGGATGCAAGAGAGCATGGAAGAAGGGGACTACAACATGGACTTGAAAGATCCTCTTGGAAGGGGAGTTACACTTCCAGGTTTAGACACTAGGTTTGACCAGTTGACTAGTCAAACAGGAGGTTACATGTGCAAGCCTTCTATGGTGCGTATTAGCATCTTTGAATGGGTCCAAAGTAGAACACCCAAAACAATGCATGGGGACAAAACCTTCACACCAAACATATTTTTGGGTGATTCAAGATTGCACAACTCTTGAGATGCTCTTGCATCAAACAATTCATGTAGTGGAAATTTGAGCTAGGCACTCAAATTTAAGACTACACAGAAAAAAATTTAAGATGACACAGAAAGCTGATGAGGTCACCCAAGTCAGTTTAGTTCTGCTTCAGAAATCCATGAGTCTTCTTTTGGTCCCTTGCCCTTTTGACAAATCGGATGTTCATTGTACTTGTTCAACCAAGTCTTCTTTGCAATGCACATTACCAAAATCTACATAATTTCATTTCATTGCTTTTGTGGAATGTGTTCCAATTCACCTTTCCTTGTTCTTGCACACTATCTTCAGGATCAGACGCATGATAGGAATGTAGATGAGACACATCAAATATCAGAAAGATATCCATTCCTTCATGCAATTCAAATTCATACACACTTTCTAAAATCTTGCACAAAATTTTGCACAGACCGACCATCTTGAGTTTTAACTTGCTATAAGTTCCAATTGGAACCCAGTCTTTTTGCAAATGTACCATGACCCACTCTCCCTCAGAGTAAGTCTTTCCCCTCCAACATTCATCTACGTGCAACTTAGATTTTGTGTTGCTCTCTTTCAGTTGTCTCTTGACTTGCTTGTGAAAATATTTCATGTGTTGCACAAAGTCTTCTGCTTCTACACTGATGAACTTAACATCTTTGATCTTCAACAAGTCTCTGACAACCTTTGGAGATGTTACATGGAATACTTTGAACAATATCCTTCTAGTAGACCTGTTTACTAAATTCTACAAATTTTATTTATACTAACATACAGTCCCACTATGTTTGTTTCTCTCCCCAAAAATCTCAAGAGATTGCTAAGACTCCTATTGACAACCTCAGTTTGAATATCTGTCTGAGGACGGTGTGCAAAACTGTAGTTCAACTCTATACCCAGCTTATTCCATTATGTGCACCACAAGTGGCTGAGAAACTTAGTATATCACTATCTAAAGCGATACTCTACGATAACCTATGTAATCTATCTTCTTGAAAAGCAAATCAACTATCCTAGATGCATCATTCAACTTCTGACAAGGAATGAAATGCACCATTTTAGAAAATCTATGTACGGAGTCTATCTCTCTGAGTGCACAATAATCCAAGGAAAGAATCCATAGATAGTTCCTCCCATGGCTTCTCCAATGTGTGCAATGGCTACTACAAACTGGTATTTTGGGACAGTCCCTTCACAATTTGACATGTTTTGCACCATTCTATAAATCTTCCTATCTCTACACTAACTTGCACAATAGTATCTATCTTCCAGCATGGCTTGTGTCTTATCTATGCCAAAATGTCCTCCAAGTCCACCACTATGTAACTCTAGAATGAGATTCTCTCATTGAAATGCACAAAATACACAAATATTGTTTCTAGAAAAGTATCCCTTCTACACAAAGAAATCATATGGACCTTCATTTCCCACCCAAAGCTTTATGCATGTTCACCATGCATTTACAAAATTTGAATCCGCACCAAACAAATATTTCATACCCTCCGTGCACATTAATTCTACAATCATTATGGGCAATAACGCCTACTCAAAACAAATATTCCTCCTACATGAAGAAATCGTCATATGGGCCTTTGTCTCCAACCCAAGGCTCTATGCATGTGCACCATGCATCTATAAAAGTCAAATTTGTGCCAAACTAATCCTTCACTCCCTCCATGCCCACTAATTCTACAATCATTGTGGGTACTGGGTAGTAACACCCACCACATAATCAAAGCATCTTCAACTTTGTTGGTTGGGCCAACTCTATGCTTCACCACAAACAATTCTGCAAATGCTCTACCCACCTCATATGTCTCTAGTTCAACCTTGCATGACTATTGATGAACTTCAATGCTTGATGATCAATGTACAACACAAAATCCTTTGATAGTAAGTAATGTCTCCACTTGCACAAAGCTTGAACAATGGCATAGAACTCTAATCAAAGATAGAGTATTTATGTATACCTTCACTCAATTTCTCATTGAAAAACTTACAAAAAGTCTAGGAGCACAAGCACTAGCCCCTCCATTACTTTCTTCTTTAAGAGTTCAAAACTCTTGGCTGCAACAGCCATCCACAAAAATCCTCCTTTTCACATAAAGTGTGTCAAGGGTGTACATATACCACTGAAGTTCTGCATGAACTTTCGTTGCACTCTTCAATTTAGGCACTCAACAATCCCACTTTCTCCAAGACCATACACAGTGCATCTTGAGATGTGACAAATCACAAGTACATTAGTTCCTTCTTCACAAAACTACACCTTTTTAGGTTCATGTGCAACTTTTCACTCCTCAAGCATACAAAGACCTACTTCAAGTGTGCAAGATGATTTCCCTTGTCTTGTTGAACACCAAACTGTCATCAAAATATACAACCACAAATTTTCCTAGAAATGGCTTCAAAAATTCATTCATCGACCTAATGAACATGTTTGGCATGTTGGTCAATCCAAATGGCATTAGCAGCCATTTGTACAAGCCTTCCTTTGTTCTAAAAACAATATTCCTACTTCTAGAATTTTGATAAAATGATATCCACTCTTAAGATCAATGTTCAAAAAGTATTTGGCACCACTAAAATAATCAATAAGGTCATCCATGCACAAGAATGGAAACCTCTACTTGATTGTAATCTTGTCGATGGCACATGAAACTATACACATCCTCCATTCTCCACCCTTCTTTGGTGCAAGTATTATAGGCACTACATAAGGGCTCATAACTTCCCAAATGAAACTTCATTTCAATAGTTCTACTTCTCTATCCATTTCCGCACTCATATCAAGACTCATCTTGTGTAGTGTTTAATACACTAGACCAAGAATCAAATCCATACAATGAGATATGCTGCACACATACAACAATTCTCCTTGCTTTACTTCCTCCATTACATCAAGACTTTAGGTTCAATCTTTTATTTTTCCTTCTATGCAAGCCCAACTACAAGCACGTAGCAATCCTACAAATCCCTCACTTAAGAAACTCGCTTGCTAACATCATTTTGTGTTATGCACTCTTTCTGACGAAATCTCATTTTCCCAATTTTGATAACCGAGTGAAAAGTTATCACGATTTTCCCAATTTTGCTAAAATTGCAACCAAAAAAAAAATTTGTTTAGCCCCCCCAATGGCTAGACACTGGTCACCCATATGACCCTAGGGTGGCTGATTTTATTTTTTTGGCTTTGAAAAAAAAAGCAAAGAAAGTTATTACACCCCAATTGTGCATTTACTATTTACTATTACTATGTAGGGTAAAAGTGAATGTAATTTGGATTCTAAAGGTGAATAAATTGTCCTTGCACTTTGTTATCAATGAATTATGAATGAATGTTATCTCATTTAATGATATGTGAAGAAATGCATATATGTGAAATGAATGGTTATTGAATTGATATTCTAACAATGAAGATGTATTATGTGTAATGCATATTTTGTTGAACAGTTGACTACCATGGGCATGTGTTAGT
This sequence comes from Sequoia sempervirens, assembly GCA_007258455.2. Lineage (NCBI taxonomy): Eukaryota > Viridiplantae > Streptophyta > Pinopsida > Cupressales > Cupressaceae > Sequoia > Sequoia sempervirens. Next base: position 53,917 of record VDFB02229386.1, read on the forward strand.
TGGATGCAGGTATATGTTCAATTCCTCCAGGTGGAAGGGAAGTATCACTCTGGAGAAGATCCTGGTCGGGTAACCAGTAACGTAACCTATTTGAGCTTACACACACTCACAGTAGAATGGTTGAGTCAAGTTATTATGTTGGGAATTGGTAAGACATCCTTAGTTTGATGTGTCTACATTAGTAAGGGTTTTGATTACTATTGAGGGCACTATTGGGTGATGTTTATCTCTTTAAGCTTGTGAGTTCTTCCTTGTTTGTATTGATGAGTTGAACACACGTTGAATGTATGTATATGTATACATTAGCATGTCGATGATAGACCATACACATGAAGGAACACGTACATGAGGGTACATAGATAGACATCCCTATGCACACTTATGAACGGGTTGCTTATGCGCATGGAACTATCGAATGGACCTTACGACATGTATATGTATATGTATAGATATATCGCACGTAGAAACCTATCGATACAATAGAAATTGTGTGTATGCTTGGTGTGCAATTGAATGTGTATTTATATCTATATATACGATATATACATATATACATACATATATGTAATGGCCCTTGCCCAATCTGATCCAAAATTTCTGATTTTGTGCCTTTGGAATTTCGTCAAACAGTTTGCCTGGTTTCCTATAGCAGCACCCACAAATAAATTCGTAACCTGCTGTTGTAGCTTTAAATGCCCTCCAAGATGGTGCACCCATCCTCCTTGATGCCCAACAATTTCGTGGAAATTTATTTGGAATTTTCTATGCCAAAATCGACCCTCCCTAAGAAGGCTGCCCCTACAGCTTGAAGGAAATGAAAATATAAAATAATATTCAGCTGCTCACTTCTCCAATCTATTCCTAAAATGATTGCCAAGGCACTACCAGTTGATTCCTCAAGTACCCACAAAAATCTGATCTTTCAATGGTGAGCTACAAATGAAAATGCAAGATCTTTCATGGCTGACTTGCAAACTGAAACAAAATTGCAGACCTCTTTCTGTCCCCTAAAAACCTTCCAAATTGCTTCAAATAAGCTCTATGATGAACATTGATTGCATTCACCTCTCAACATGGGAATGGGATCATCTCCAAACCCTATTAACCAAGGGAGCATCACCTTGATCAAGCTGTAATTGAGTTCCAACCAAGAGAAAATTCTCAATATGCAAATATAATTCCCAACATAAGATGATAAAAGCCAAGCCCAAGCTTCTATTTATACTTTTTTCAAGGGAAGCCCACTCACTTTTCTTGTCAATGTGACTCCTTGATGTGACCCTTTGATATGACTCCTTGATGTGATCCCTTGATGTGACACCTTGATGTGACCCCTTGATATGACTCCTTGATGTGAGATCTTGATGTGATCCCTTGATATGACTCCTTGATGTGACCCTTTGATATGACTCCTTGATGTGATATCTTGATATGACCCTAATATTTCAATTTTCACACAAGTCACTTTATAACCCATTAATATAATTATTTAATATTACCCTTTCGATTTTGTACTTTTGGCCAAAAATCCATTCCCTCACCAAAATGACTAGCTCACGAGAATGGTGAATGAGCTAGCACACAACTCCAACTATCAGTGTGAAAGTAAGGACATTACAGTATACATGTATCAATACACATGTATGATTGGCAAACGGGCATGCCCATACGAATGTATTGATATATGTACACATACGTATACATGTACATAGAGGAAAATATATATATGTATATATATGTGTACATAGTCGATGTAATTGTTATTACTATAAGAATGTTAACTTGTTTGTATTCATTGTTTATTGAATATATACATACTTTATTGACCTAAGATATATATATATATACATATACATATATATGTGTGTGTGTGTGTGTGTTGATATATATATATGAGTATAAGCTCGGAGGTCGATTAACATATGTAGTGCTTAAAAGCTGATATATTTAAGTAAGCATATATTTAAGTAAGCATAGGCTGATTGTATATGACATACAATGCATTTAAAAGATCAAATATAATATATTTAAGTATATATTTAAGTAAGCAAATATAATATATATTGGCAATGTGTATGGTGTTAGAATATTATATTTATATTATTATTGGTCACTTTTGTTTTATTTTGTTTAGCTGTTACTGTTTCTACAGTAACTTGTAAGTAGGTAGATATAGTAAATACCTACAGTGCTTTATGCACTTCTTTTTAAATGTAACTTTTCTCATGTTAATATAGAATGTTATTTTCTCTACCATTCACATGGTATCAGAGCCATAGAAGGAAAAAAACCCTAAAATTCGTGGGCGTGTCTACTATAATTCGAGTTTTTTGACTCTAGGGCTTCCTAGGTGCGTTTGAAAAATTACGTTTTTCTAGGCGCGTCATTTTTCTGGCCGCATTTTCTTTTGCTCCTAGTCACGATTTTAAGCTCCTAACAGTCGCGTTTTTTCGCGTCTTTGCTTGCAATCTGCGCGCGACCTCCTTATCTGCCGGCGACCTCTTTTTGCATCCGTTAATGGTGGATTTCGGGGTTCTCTGAGGCTGCGCATTTTCTGAGTTTAGAAGTTGCGTTTTTTCAAAGCTTAAGGTCGCGTTTTCTGCTCTTTTCAGCCGCGAGTTTTTCTTTTAATGTTTTTTTTCTGATCTGTATTAAACGCGTTTTCTGCCCTTAAAAGATCCACATTTTTTACTTGTTCTTGGACGCGATTTTGTAGCGTTTTTTACAAGCCTAGCTCCGCCATGGATCTTCTTACTGCTGGTTGTGATTTTCAGTGCATTTTTTTGCCTGATTTTTAACCATTTCTTGAAAAAACGTGGTTTCTTCAAGAGCCGACTAGGGTTTTGTCCAAATCTCTTTCATTTCAGGTCAGAAAATTTTTTTGCTTTCAAATTCTTGGTGGGTTTTGCGAGATCTAAACTGGGTTGTCACTAGATTTTTCTGGGTGTCTTGAAGTTCGTGCCTAGAAATTTATGCAAGCGAGTGTTGACGAAATTTTCTGGGTATTCAGAAAATTTTCTAGGTTTTCAACAACAGTTTCTGGGTAGTCTTCAAATCTTCCGGGTTCAGTCTTTAAAGTGTCTCAAAATCCGTGCTAGGGTTTCTGCTTTAAATTTGTCCCGTGTCTGTTTTCGTTTTGCCCTCACCAGTTTGACCAGGAGGTACGTGATGGCATCTCTGACGAATATCATGCTCGAAAGCAGCCAAAAGTTCAACGAGAAGAATTACAACACCTGGAAGTAGTGCATGTTGACGATCTTTGAATATCGTTGCCTCGATCAGGTCATCTTGGGGCATTCAACTCAACCCACTGTAGCCGGAAAGGATCAGGATAAATGGGATAAACGCAACCGAGAAGTCGTCATGCTCATCAAGCTTTCAGTCACTGACGACCAGCTACCACAAGTGTCATCAAGCAAAACAGCTACTGAGGTATGGACAAACCTGAAGGATCTCCATGAAACATCAGATAAGAGTCGTGCGTTCTTTCTTAAGAACATGCTCTTTTCGATAATGATGGACGAGAAGAACACCACTCTCCAAGAGCATCTGACCAAGATCAAGGAGATTCGCGACCAGCTGGAAGCCATTGGTCGAGAGATGGAGGAAGAGGACATGGTAGTCATTACTCTGAAGGGTTTGCCAAAGTCTAACGAGCATTTCATTAAGACACTCAATATTACTTCAACAAATGTTGACTTGAAGTTTCCAGACTTGTGTAACAAGCTTCTACAACAGGATCGTTGGAGATAGCAGTTTGGAAGCAGTACCAGTTCGTCCTCCACAGAAAAAGCGTTCTCTGCCAAATCTTCTGCTAAAAACAAAGGGAAGGCTCAATCTTCTCAGCCGAAAGGCTCTGGTTCTTCTCAGGACAGCAAGAAGAAGAAGAACGTTCAGTGAAATTATTGCCACAAATACGGTCACATTAAGGCTGATTGTCGCACTCGGTTGGCTCATGAACAGAAGTAGGGAGGATCTCAACAAAAGGCACATGTCGCTAAGCACACTGAGCAGAAAGAGTCTGCATTTTATGCGTTTATGGCCAAGAGAACTGCAGATCTGGTACATTCTTCTGCCTAGTATATCGATTCAGGGGCATCGCGGCATTTTACCCATCGTCGGGATTGGTTCACAAAGTTCGAACCCTTCTCTGATTCAGTCATTTTTGGTGGAGGCGAAGAGTACACAGTTGCTGGCAAGGGTATTGTCCAGATTCACTCAGGAGGAAGAAATTTACTCTTTCTCGATGTCTACTATGTTCCCGGCATGGAAGATAATCTCCTCTCCGTCAGTCAAATCATGCGGCATTCTCCCCAGTTAGATATTGTTTTCAGTTCCTCCACTTGCAGCATCATTGATCGGGAAACTCGTACTACAATCGCTATGAGACTTGAGGATCATGGTCTGTATAGACTTGCTGAATCCGGTGATTCTCAGGAGCACGCTCTGGCAGCTAGGAGTACAACCATCAACAAACTTTGGCATCAGCGTTATGGGCACTTGAATGTGCACTACCTCTCTCAGTTATCTCGGGAGGGTCTTGTTGTTGGTCTACCTGAGATCCAAACTCAAAATCATGGAGTTTGTGGAGCCTGTCAAGCTGGCAAGCAACATCGGACACCGTTCTCAGATGGTGATTCTTGGCGAGCCTCCAAGGTACTTCAATTGGTTCACGCTGATGTATGTGGACCGATGAACACTCCTTCTGTTACTAGGTCCAGGTATTTTTTATTGTTTGTTGATGATTTCAGTCGGAAAATGTGGGTGTATTTTCTGAAACATAAATCAGATGTGTTCAACACATTTCAGCAGTTTAAAGCCTTAGTTGAGAAAGAATCAGTTCTCAGATTGTTACTCTAAGGTCAATTAATGGGGGGGAGTTTTGTTCAGCTGACTTCTCTTCTTTTTGTGCTACACACGGCATTAAGTGCCAACTTACCACACCGTACACCCCTCAGCAGAATGGTGTCATCGAACGCAGGAATCGCACCATTACTCGTTCTATGCTCGAGTACAAAAATGTACCTAAGAAATACTAGGCCGAAGCAATCTACACTGCAGTCTACCTCCTGAATCGGTCACCTACACAGGCCGTTAAGAAGATGACTCCTAAAGAAGCCTGGTCAGGATGCAAGCCTAAGGTGGGCCATCTGAAAGTCTTCGGTTCTACCGCTCATGTATGGATTCCAGATGCCAAACGTGCCAAGTTGGACTCCAAGAGCCAGACACTTATGTTTACTGGCTACAGTGACAATCACAAAGCCTACAGGTTGATTGATGTGGAGACAGATCGTCTCATATTCAACCGTGATGTTGTGATTGATGAGACTACTAGTCCATTTGTTCCTACTTCCTACCACCAGTCCTGCGGATCAACCTATGAAGGTTCCTGATGAGGGTGTTCGTCTTCCTCTTGGTTCCCTTGATGGGAGGGCTTCAGAGCATTCTGACTCTGAAGATGAGGAGTCTCTGATTATGATATAGCACCACTTGATTTTCCTCAGGACTCACATCCAGATGACTTTGTTCCAGACATCCCAGGAGATGCTATTACTCCTATTCCAAATGTTGGTACTTCTACTCGTCGGCCTAAGTGGTGGGCCAAGACAATCGGCGATCTTCATGATGATGAACTCATTGAGGGCAGATCAACTCATAGCAAGAGCAAGCAACAACACACAGTCAACTTCGCTCTTATGGCCAACATTCACAGCATCTACGAGCCTCATACATATTCAGAGGCTAAAGGAATTCCAGAGTGGGAACAGGCTATGCAAACAGAATATCATAGTCTTCTGAAGAATCACACCTGGGTTCTTTCTAACCTTCCTCCTGGAAAGAAACCTATTCGCTGCAAATGGGTATACAAGGTCAAGTATCATGCTGATGGTACTTTGGATAAATACAAGCCCAAATTAGTTGCTCGGGGATTCACACAGCGGGAGGGCATTGACTATGAAGAGACCTTTGCTCCTACTGCCAAGATGAGCACAATTCGTCTTCTTCTCGCTATTGCAGCCCAATTTGGATGGACAGTTCATCAAATGGATGTCAAGAGTGCCTTCCTCAACGGTGATTTGCAAGAAGAAGTCTACATGACGCAGCCTCCTGGTTTCAAGGTTGCCGGCAAAGAACATCAAGCATGTAGGCTCGTGAAAGCGCTCTATGGATTGAAACAGGCTCCCCGTGCATGGTACTTCAAGATTGATCAGTACTTGGTTGATCATGGTTTTCAGCGCAGCCCTTCTGATAGTAATTTGTATGTCAAACACTCTGGTGATGATATTCTCTTTCTTGTTGTCTATGTTGACAATTTGATCATTACTGGAAGTTCAACACATTTGATTGCAGCAATCAAACAGGATTTGTGTCAGACTTTTGACATGACAGATTTGGGGCTTCTCCATTACTGTTTGGGTATTGAGGTTTGGCAGGCAACTGATAGTATTTTTATCTCTCAGTCTAAGTATGCTTGAAGTCTGCTTGACAAATTCCGGATACAGGATTGCAAACCTGCCTCCACACCTATGGAGAAGGGGTTGAAGTTGTCAGCCAACTCTGATTCACCTCCAGTCGATGAAACAACATTCAGGCAACTAGTGGGCAGCCTCATCTACCTCACTGCCACTAGACCTGACATTAGTTTTGCAGTGAGCTACATTTCTTGCTTCATGATAGCTCCAAAAGCTGATCATTGGATTGCAGCGAAGCGGGTGCTGAGATATGTTAAGGGCACTTCAGACTATGGCATTTTGTATGGCAAATGCAAGGATCCAAAGCTGATTGGTTACATAGACTCAAATTGGGCAGGTTCAGTGGATGATAGAAAATCTACCTCTGGGTATGTATTCAATTTGGGTACAAGTGTTGTAACATGGACCGGCAAGAAGCAACAGGCAATGGCTCTTTCCTCGACAGAAGCAGAGTATCGAGGAACCATTAAAGCAGCATGTGAGGCAGTTTGGCTTCGTAGGATGCTTTCTGACATGCATATGTCACAAGCAAGACCTTCTCCCTTGTACACTGATAATCAAGGGGTGCTCAAACTAGCCAAAAATCCAATCTTCCATGAACGTACCAAGCATGTCGAGCTTCATTGTCACTACATCCGCAAGCTGGTAGAAGACGGATCAGTTCAGCTGCAGTATGTTGCAACAGTGGATCAGACTGCAGATATTCTCACCAAGTCTCTAAGCCCAGATAAGTTTGTAAAATTCAGGGGGCAACTTGGTGTTGTTGACGGATTGACCATTAAGGGAGGGTGTTAGAATATTATATTTATATTATTAATGGTCACTTTTGTTTTGTTTGTTTAGCTGTTACTGTTTCTACAGTAACTTGTAAGTAGGTAGATATAGTAAATATCTACAGTGCTTTATTCACTTCTTTTTAAATGTAACTTTTCTCATGTTAATATAGAATGTTATTTTCTCTACCATTCACATATGGATCAAACTAAAAGCTATGTATTACGCAGCAATTAAGTCGATATGGGGAATATAACATAGTCAATGCTATGTAAATAGCATCTTTGACTTAGTAAACTGCAATTTACTTTGGACGCCTTATCATATAGCGATGGATTAAATACCAACAGCAACTAAAGTGAAACACATGATAATAGGATAAGTAACAACAAGGTAAGGAAATGGTCAAAGCCCAATATATGTGCAAAGCAACACTTCATTCCTCTGTTTGCTGCAAACTTAGACTTAGTTGACCTTGGGCAAGTGTTACATTTTGGAAGTAGACTGATTCAATGAGTTAAAGGGCGCCCGAATAATAGGAAGAAGGCTGCTTGCTTGGCGCCATATTATGAAGTTCTAAATGTTGTAGAAGTCCATTTTGGAAATAATTGACTGTCACCATTTGATCACGTGCAGATTGAAATAGCCTTAATTTGCTGTCAACCATAGAGGTCAAGCTGTGGCATCTTAAGCTAAGTACACTCTTTGCTTGTTCACCACCTTTTAGCTGAGTTGAGTGAGTCGACCAGCATGGATGTTGCTGTCAATTTACATGGCTTTTCTGTAGGTTGTGAAATCTTTTTTTAGTTGTATAAATAGAGAGGCAGAGCTCTCATTTGGGACACACTTCTCATTCTGCAAACTTATTTTGCTGCATTATTCTGTGAGAGCTGAGAGTTGTTTTGTGAGAGTTGAGAATCATTTGAGAAAATATTACATTATTTTGAGTTAGAGTTTTGCCTTGGGTTGATTAAGGGAAACTAGGAAGCCGGTGTAGAAGGCTAAGCATCAATCAGTCAATTAGATAAGCGTTATACAGGCATGAGGATACATCTTCCTTTATTTGTCTTTGTTTACAAAAGATTGATTCTTGAGTGTTTTGTTTGGTCTATTGAGATTACTTGCATTAGGGAAATATGGCATTTGCTTTGAAAAGTAAATAGAAGTTGTTTATGCTGTTTTGTGAAGTGCTTGTAATTACTCCGTAATAGGAGGAATTGTTTGTCATAGGTATTATTATACTAGATATGATTAAACAAGGGTAGTTTAAGGGTTACTCATAGCTAAAGTTATTTAATTATACTAGATAGCTAGTGGGTTACTCCTGGGATTGTTTATCCATTGAAGGGAGGGAGCTTGTTCATATGCTTTGTGAGTAGAAATACCGTAGAGTTTGTAGGAAATGGGATAGGATAATTTTGGGGTTAAAGATTGCCCATTTTAGGGATTACCTATGCATAGATTATAGTGGCCTTAAGTCAAATTGAGCTTAAGTAGTGTAAGTGAATAAAATGACCATCACTCAAAGTCCTAGGTGAGAACACTTCGGCCAAAGTAGCGTGATTGCCTTTGGCTCCACTGTCAGTTCACCGTGTCCATGTAGTGCATGCTAGTTTAGATTGTAGCGATACAAGTTCTAGTCGTGTAGGGCACAACACAAAGCTCAATGTGGTTGTCGTACGAGGTTACTCCACCAATCTCTTCGTCGAAGGGTAGGGCCATCTATCATATGATAGATGTGCAGGGGACCGCATATGAGTCCGCGGTTGGTGGAAAAGCGTTTTAGTGATGCTTCTATGAGCCAGGACCATCTATATCTATTGCTTTGAAGATCGATTGAGCTATGTATGTACTTGTACACATTCTTGGAATATTGTAATTTGTGAAATTATTATATTGAAATGGAGTCCTTGTAGTATATTGTTATGCCATCTATGTTCATTTGTTCTCAATAAAGAAAAGAAAAATTTTATTGCAATGGCTTGTTACATAGTCCATTTACTCGCAAAGTGAAAAATTAGGAAAAATTACTTCAGTGAACAGTTGGCATGTTACATGTGGTATTAGGGCCAGGTTTAGCTTTGGAACCTATGAGCTCATCATACTTTCCATCCAACGTTATCTAATGTTTGGAAATTCTTGTGTCAAGATGGTGTGTCTCAGGTTAACGGCATCAATTTTGTATTACAATAAAATTAGAAAACTGCACAAACATTGTTTGGGATATTACAATGGTATCAAAGCCTTGATTCTACCAACCTGTGGATCCATTTGTGGAAAGGATTTGGTGAAAGAGCATAGATTGGCGATTGAAGCTCCGACCTCAGATAAAGGACATAGATCTTGTTCAAGAGCAGTATCAAACTAAAACGTTCGAAATTTTGGACCAATACCAAAGCTTGTCAAATCATGCGAAGGCTTGTATTCCCCTTGATGTGTACTTGAGAGCACACAAGTCCTACTACTCCCACAAAAGAGGACTATATGACTACATAAGACGAAAGAAGCAAGAAGAGGAAGACTCAAAAACTGTCAAGAAAGATGGGATGAAAGTAGAGCAAGAAGAAAATTCAAAGCCGCAAGACATCACAAAACAACAAGAGGATCCCCATAAGCAAGTTGAAGATGAAGATGGTTTGTTGATTCCTAAGGATTATGTGCACCAACAACAAATTGATGAAGTGAAGACTCCATTTGTTGAAGAGCTCGAGATGAAGGAAGTGCTCTAATTTCAAGTGATATCCAAGAAGCAGCCAGCCAAGCTTCAGGTATGGAGGCAATTGAACCATATGATGTTATCGGTTACACTACTGTGAAGAAGGATACGCATAAGATTGGCCCTCGTGAAGAGAAATTGCAAGTTTATCATAAAAGCCCTAATGGCATTGGAATGATAAAGGTTATGAATGAAATAAGGGAAGAAAATTCCATAGAGGTTGATCAAGAAACATTTGAGTTCCTTTGCTCCAAGATTAATGAGTTCGTTAATCGATTAATTTGTAATCCGAAGAAGGAAATTTCTGATGTGCACATGATAGGTCTAGGAGAACTAATGGAGTTTGAGGAAGACACTGCACTTGAGCATGAGGTAAGGACTGAGTTTCTAATGTATGACAACAGTCCTTTATCTTCACATTATCATGTTATGACAGTCAAGAGGATCAACCTTAAGGCTTGTAATTTTCAAGGAGAAACTCATGGACAACTGATAATCCCTTGAAGACGCTACAAATAGTTGGGAAGTTGTTGCTCTGGTTGCTACCAATGACATAGGAGGGGCTGATGTGTTCTTCTATGCTCCTATGAGAGGCATCCCACACATCCATGAAGCATTTATCGAAGTTGGAGAGTTGGTGGGTGTTGATGGCTCTATGGGGTACATCCATCTTTCCGATTTTGATACATATGGTAGGCTGATGTTATGGGATCCAGGTGGTAGCATTCTGTCATTGCTTGAGGACAAGCAATTTCGGGAAGGGAGATTGTAATGTCCCCTCTTTATATCCCTTTTCCTAGGTCGGCTCATGCTAAGAAAAAGCAGGTTAGGCTTGTGAATAAAAACAATAAAACATTTATATTTCTTCCTAGGTCGGCCTTGAGATGGGGAAAAAATAAGAAATCAATAGCAAACTTACCTAGGTCGGCCAGCATAGAGGAGGGAAACATGTATAAATACAAGATCTTGTGGAGCATTTCATCATTCATTCGAAATTGTTCTTCTATTTTGGTCTGCACTTTTGAGCAACATATGTTGTAGGACGAAAACCCTATTGCACTAAGGAGTTGGACAAAACCCTAGCTTCTTCAAGGAGACCTTCATGACGAAGGTTCCTTTGTGCTTCAATGGAGATAATTGCTAGTTTTCATGTTAAGTTTTGCATTTGCATTTAGAGGTCTGATTGAAGGGGCGAACCGTGCAAGTTGGAGTTTCTACTTCAGATTTTCTAGGGTGGAAAAGCCCTAACATCAATCCAGCAGGCCAACGCACCCCTTGGTAGGGTCTTCATCATTTAGTTGCATGTTTGTGGCTGGAGCAACTTTGCCCAGCTAGGGATAGTTTGGCATTTGCATTATTGGGGTTTCTTCATGTTGTGGCGCATGTTTGAAGCCTGCTTTACTTTGTAATTTGCATTCATATTTTGTAGCAGCAAACTGAGGGTTTATATCAGACATTTGTTGACTCATATGGAAAGATCTAATCATGCTATGTTGGTGATTTAATGCTACTATTATCTGCTACAAGTTTTTCCATCTTTTGGTTGCATTATGTACTACTGTTCATGCATTATAAAACTCAGAAAATTACATCAGCACATTAGGGTTTAAGCAGAAATTGAAAATCAGAAGTTAGGGCATCAGTTTTGTATTACAAAAAAATCAGAAATTGCACAAATATTGTTTGGGATATTACATTCCAATGAGGTAAGGTAAATGATGAGTCATTTGGATTGTTGAAGGATGAGATTTGACATGCTTTGATGTTAGGCCTACCTAACTTGCAGCTGCCCTTTGACATTTAGATTGATGCTGGTGAATATGCCATGGATATTGTTACGCCACAAGGAAATGGAAATGGAATACTAATGGAATGGAAATAGAATCCTTTTAGGCAAGAGGCATCTTACTATGCTATGAAGACAAGTTGTACATACCTTACCCCCTACAGGATTCAAACTTGTGACCTCTCTTTTAAGGGTACAAGTTCTTCACTGGTAGGCCAACTCAAATGTACCTATTTGTTATCATTGAGAGTATTTAACTTCGATGATAAGGAGATATCTAGTGTATGACAAGGAATCATATGCACTGGTTCAAGCTATCAAGAAATTGAGAAACAATTTGCTCAAAAAAGAAACTATTGTGCATACTGATTAGAAGATACTACAGTATTTGCAAGCCCAAAACAAGTTGCAGCAAGCAAGAAACTATAAGTGAATGGAGTTTTTGCAACAATTTCTTTTGATGATTAAATATAACAAAGGAAGTACTAATATCAGCTCAAGGCCACCAATTTCTAAGCCAATATCAGCTCTCATCATGATGACTCAATATGAGCCTTTCTTGAAAAGGGCCTATGGTGAAGAATATGAACAAGACTAATGTTTTGGGGATAAGTATAAATAGCTACAAGGGAAAGAAGTTCCTAATGACGAAGAGGATTTCTCAAAGTGAGAGATATGGTGTGGGCTTGGCCATCTTTAGGCAAAGATTGGTTACAAAGACAAGCCAAGAAGACCAAACCTCTAAGGTATGGACATTTCAACATCTCAGAGGCAGTTGAAGAGAATGCAACAGATTAGAGCTACCTCCTTTGATGCAGTTACACTCAGAGGTCAATTGTGAATGCCTACAGTTCTATGAGCCTCTCTATGAAAGTGGGTATGCTCCAAAAGAATCCCAGAAGCAATCTAGAACAATAAATTGAAGGTTTTATATAAATTTCAAAATGTGTCAATACTTGCTGTTTTGCTACACTTAAAACTATAGGTTTTACACAGGTAATAGTTTCACAACTGATGGGGTTGTTTCATCCCAGTAAACAGCAGTCTCAAGACCATCAGTGCAGTTTTAACCTGCTGAACAGTAGCAGTTTCGTCACAACCCAGGGAATAGTCACAAGAATTGAACAGCCATGTATTTTGGCATTCCAAATCATTTTAGGAGGCTTCCAGTGCACAGGAAAGGCTTACAAGATTCTACTCATGGGTGTGCACTTGTCATTAAAGAGATTCAAAGGTTTGAGCATTAAATCGTATGATCGTATGCAACTTGTTGAAGGAGAACTCAAATATTGTACAAGGGAAATTGGAGAGTACGCATAGAACAATTACATTGTCATATTCCATTCTCTGTAACTTGTTTTTCCAACTAATATGTTCAGGTCGACAAGCTATTTAGCTGCTTCCAGCTGATTTTCCCTCCATTTGAAGATTCTCAGGGGAAAGTTTTGAATGCTATTTATGTGTGTGTTCATTTAGATATTGTTTATTGTTGTTTGCACAATCAAACACACTTCTAGGGCAGAAAAATAACCATTCTAATAAAAGCAAGCAATTAGTTTTCTGTGATTCTTAGTTTCAAAAAACTGTTTGATATAATTACAGATCAACCACCAAATGGTGGATAACTGGGAGTCTTGTGTGATGTTCCTGGGTATAAATTTTGAATTATTTTCTATTTCTGGGTTATTCAAAACTGAAACAAATGCAAATATGAACAGCTACAACTGCTGAACTGAAAATTAGTCTGCACAAATACAGGAAACTGAATTGCTTTGTAAAAGAAAGAGCCAAACACAGAATAATTCCCAATGATATTATCTGCTAATTGTGATCCCTCTGTTAATACTGAATAGGTTATGAACTGAAAACAAGAAAGAGTTTCAGCACTGTGCTAATATTCTGATCAATCAATTTTACATATGCTGACAGTAAAAAAATTCATACTTGGACAGCTAAAGCAGTTTTCAGAAATATGTATCATATTATTCAAATCTGAGATTACTGCCATCACCTTTAGTGTTCGGTTGAACTTACAATCTCATGTAAAGTGACAGCTCGCTGGAAAAATAATTATTTGTCCTGCCAATGGATTGACAACTCAGATCTCAGTAGGGATTGGCAGTTGGAAATGCTGCAACAATTTCTATATCCAGGTTCACCTTGTCAAATCACTGGGGAAAATCACAAGCAGCCAATGAAATGTCCTCCACTCTGTAAGTTATTCTAGATTCCTTCCCAGGCAGTGAATAATGGTTGCAGAATCATCAGCTAATGATGTAACCCTGCTACAAGACCTGAATTACCAATAACAACACTCAGCTGCTCCTTCAGCAAAACAATCAAGATATAAATCAGAAATGCACCACTGAGCTAGGGAGTGTTAGCCCTGGAATAATGCAAGGATGCAGCGCTCAGGCAATTTAGCTTTCACATAGACCTTCACAACAGCTGTGTCCCCTTGTTGAGGGCCGTGGAGAGACAATTAGCTGATGTGGCTTCACACAGAGCTGAATTCCACCTAAAATCCCCTCCACAATTGCTGCCAAATCTCTTTGATGTTGAATATTAGTTGTGACCAGTCAAGGAATGATACAGTCTGCCAAGCAGCGATAGTATGTAATTTAAAGCCCTCAAACAATGTTACTCCAAGTGATCAACCAATCACTCCTTTTATTTGCTTTAAGTCTTGATTGCCTATACCTGCAGGTTGCACAAACTTCAGTTTCAGTCCACCTTGCAATCCTTGTGTAGAATTGCCAAGTGCAAAGCAAGATTTCATCCTAACCTCTCAATCTGTGCAGCCAAGGGTTTCCATCCTTGAGTGCAAAATTTGAACTCAACTCAAAATGAAGAATTGCTCAAATGAAATCAGATGATCCAAAATGAAGATGGGCACCATCTTTAAATGCCTTTCTTCAATTCAGGCCCTAGGATCCGAAATTCCCTCCAAGTATTTAAAAATACTTTTTATTTGAATTTTATTTTAATTTTTAATTTTTTATTATTTATTATTATTTATTATTATTTATTAATATAATAATTGCCCCTTAAATAAAAGATTGACTTGCCCAACTAAAAATAATATTATAATACTTTCCCTTACCTTTAGCCTACAGGGAAGAATAGGTCTCCACTATGAAACTAATTCGAGAAAGGGGACATGACATCTTGTCAAATGAGCACCTCCAGTTCCCAAGTGATTTCATCATCTATGAGACCCTTCAAATGCTCAGTCTGCTTCCTTCTCTTCACTTCTTTGTGTTGCATTGCTTCCCCCCTAACTAATCTCTCATGAGTGGAATCTTTACTGAAAGGATATGTAGAGTGCTCCTTAAAAGGTATATGCATTCATTTCTCATTTGCATGCTGTCTACTCCATAGGAAAGAATAGGTTCTGATTCTTTCCGATGTAAATCAGCTAAAATCACTCCTGGAATTGCTTGCGCCCAAAGCATTTGCAATTATTCCCTTTTCTCTATTTGGTGGTCTTATTTCATTCCTTCCCATTCTTTAATCATTTTTGTTGTTGTACTATTGAAGAGGAGTGTACTTCACCAATAACATCTATAATGGACAAACTTTCTACTTGAAAACCAGGGCCGCTGGCTTCATGACTCCTCCCATGAAGTCATAAAAAAGCACAGTACTTGATTGCAGTAAACTTAGAGTCTCTTCAATTGGAGTGGTGTGGTTTGAACTGAAAGTGTACTCCTTGATTTCTGAAACAATTTGCACTGAGATTCCTTCAACAAAGCAGGAATTCAAAACTTACTCTCTTCAAAAAACATCTTCCTCCACCTATGTTTTCAGCCACATCTTGTCATGCAATCGTCAAATTAATATTTATGTGTGTTTTGCAGTAACACATTATTGAATATTTATAATTTATTTTGGAATTCCCTCTACATGAGACCAATGTCTATCCTTGAAGCCAAGAAAGTCTTCTAATACCATTGCTATGAGCCCAGCTTAAAACATGCTAGCATTAACGAACTGAACAAAACTATCAATGCAATTTTGAAACTAAATGTAATATAAAATGATTGTAAAAAAAATTGAAACTGAAAATGCTATAAAATAGTAACAAATATAATGTCTGAAAATCTGTTATAAAAATGAAACTGCTGGAAACTCAGATCTGAATTTTCTGAAAACAGAAATTTGTATATCATAAAGAGGGGAGAATTTTCCAGTATGTAGGTTGACATGGACAACAAATATACCAAAGAAAAAATCACCAAAGACTTGTGCACCACCATCTACATCCATATTAACCTAACATTAGAAAAATCCAGCATCTTTATATGTTTTATCATGAAACAACCTATTTATTACATACCCACTAAATCTTGCAAAACAGCATTAGATGTAATGCATCTGCACACAGTCATCAAAAGGTAGGTTAGTGGACCCACTATCTAAAAAGGTGGGTTATCAAATTATCCTCAAGCACAATCTGCTCATTTACATTTAAAAATATCATTACAAGTGGCATCCTAAAAAATAGCTACATCCTTCTCGAAAGGCATGACTGAACAAAAAAGCTTCAAGACATTCACAAACAGTAATTCAATGGTCCCATATAAGGGATCAGCATGTCATTTGTTGCTTCAAAAAAGTGAAATGGCAAAGTTTCCAGCCAGTACAAAAGGAGGCAAAAAGCTCCTTGTAAAGAAAATTACAAGACAATGTTTCTAAAAAGAAACAATCGTTAACAGAAGCAAACTAAAGCAATAAACATAAGTTACTAAAAACTAACTAAGGAGAACTAAAGTAAGCCTACGACTAACTAAAGCTAAGATGACCATTAATATTACATTTAATATTTTAATACCCTCACTTAATGGTCATCCTACAAACATAAGTTTAGTCTACCCATATTCTTATGGAAACATATCATCGGTCACTGATAACTGGAGAAGCATAACCGCCTCGTGATTACAAATCCTTTCTTGCAGAACAATCAAATCAAGACACGACACTCGAAAACTGTAAGCTTCCTCTACTTCCGAGTATTAACTTTTCCCATTGAACCTCTGATACTTTCCAACATGACGTTGGATAAAGCAACCATCCCTCTCATTTTCCAAAGCACGAAAAACGAGGTAACTCTGTGATTAGCTAGCACAAACTCTAGATAATCAGCTGGCACAATCTAAAAAAGAGGCTCAAAAACTTGTAAGATTTTTTAGAAAAAACCTTCAAAAACTCTGAAAAAGTAGATTTTATGAGAAAAAATACTCAAAAAAAACTGAAAAAAAAATTTATTAAAAAAATTTCAAAAACTCTTTAAGCAAATTTTTTTTCAAAAACAATTTCGAAAAAACTCTTTGGGGAAATTTTTATTTTTCTCAGAAAAATTCTATCAAAACTGACTCAAAAAACAACCCTTCAGGCTGCCATGAAACTTCAGAAAATCATCGCAAACCCACAAACCAAAAATTTATCCTCTAGAAAAAAGAAACTTCCAATCAGAAACCCGTCAGAAAATAAAGATGCGGAACCCACGAACTCCAGAAAAAAAAAAAGATTTGAAAACCCTAGGTTGTGCCAAATATGAACTATATATCTAGAATCCCATGAAAAAATTGCCAAAGACCTGCTAAACAAACGCAGGACAACTGAGAGAGGGGGAGGCGGGCGGGGGGGCAGGGAGAGTGAATCAGTTGTCACACAAGTTCAACTAAAACTTTATCCTAAGTTACCGGTTCGCGTTCGGGGACGGGTTCGGCGAGAACCCGGTACGTGGTACGGGGCAAAATTTTTTAGGGTTTGGGTGATACGATGTGTGTATATATATATATATATATATATTAATAATTTAATATATTATAAATCTATATATATGTATTATATATACAAAAAATAAGAGAAATATAGAGAATTGTAAAACTAAATCATTTCATAGTATGATACTTGATCATTGATCAATGCCAAATGCCAAAGATAAATATTAAATGCCAATTGATAGTTGAAAAATATTCAAATAAAATTACTGAATTACAAAATGTAGTTCATGAAACATTGAAACATGATTCAATGTTCATTGTTCAAGTGCTCATCAATCATCAAAAGGATTGTCAGAATCATCATGACTTGGATTTTGAGCGGTTTCAACTTCAAAATCATCATCATTTGAACCCAAAGCGGATCCAACACCATGTGATATGTCATCAATATCACCCACATCATCCATAGTGGCTCTAGCAAGATCCTGAATGGTTGCATCCAAGTCAGTAGACTCGGGTGCTACATCCCAAAGCCTCGCTGCCCCCTGCCTGTATTGAGGATCCTTACGTGACAGAAGACGCAAATTGGAATGAATATACACTAAGTCTTCAGCTCTTTTTGCAGCCAACCGGTTACGCTTCATGAGTGGATAAAGGAGTATGTACTCCAATTCCGTTCAGCGGCAGAAGAGCTTGCAACCTGGAGAGAAAACCAACAAAATTAAAAATTAAAATAAAAAAATGCAAGATAAATTCAAGAATGTTAAGTGTTAAATTTTACAATACAAGTGGCAAAAAAAAAAAAAACTTACTTGTGAGAGGATCTTGATTGCCAGAGGTTGGAGGTACATATAATCTTGACCATGGAGGTACCACCATGTAAGAGCATCAATTTTGTATTGGTCTCTAGCAACAGAAGCGGTATGATTTTTTGATTTTCCTATGACAAACATTCCAAATTCTCTCATGACACTTGCATGCACTTCTGGATCACTGAACATTCTACTAAATGTCGTCTTATACCCATTAGCAACTTCAGAATCTCTATATGGCGGTATTCTCCCTGGGATAGAAAGTACTTCAGTGGTATAGTACCTCGGAGATAGGGCATATGCAAGGAGGTGCAATGGAGTTGTCATCTTGTTCCAACGATGAAGAACAATTGCTTCCACCCTTTTGTACAAGGTGTCTTCAGGATCATTCTCTTTTTTTTGTATTTCTATTTTTATTTTTTCCAACATTGTGTCCATGCTATCATAGACATCCCCCAAGCATGGTTCATCTGTATCAGCAAACCGAAGCATAGACATGATAGGTTCGGTGAATTCCAATACATAATTCACACGATCCCACCAATCGTCATGCAAGATCAATGCCTTGACCTTTTGGGCCCTCTCTGAATTTGATTGCTTCCATATACCCCATTGGTTGCTAATAACCATTTGACTTAATGCATCTTTCACCTTCACAAGTCGTCTCAGAACAATTGTGTGAGATGCAAACCGGGTCTCGGCAACCTAAGAACATGTTAATAGTAAGTTAATAACACATTTAAAATATGTAAATAATGCAAAAAATTATTTTATTCAATTATGTAAAACATGACATAAATGATAAATGAAACTAA
This sequence comes from Sequoia sempervirens, assembly GCA_007258455.2. Classification (NCBI taxonomy): domain Eukaryota; kingdom Viridiplantae; phylum Streptophyta; class Pinopsida; order Cupressales; family Cupressaceae; genus Sequoia; species Sequoia sempervirens. The sequence continues at coordinate 73,022 of VDFB02229386.1, forward strand.
ATAAATTAAATTTTAAAATTTACCTTCAACAATTCCAATGTTGAAAAAGTTCTGAAAATTGCTTGTGACATATGGTGGTTTGTCACAAACATCTGGATCTCCTCAGACTCCTGGTATATTTCTTTCACCCACTCTATTTGGTTGCCAATTGCTTGCATCACCAAATTGAGGGAGTGTACGGTGCACGGTGTCCAAAAGATGTGCTCATATCTAGCCTCTACCAAAGCACCTGCAGCCCTGCAAACTTTTGCATTGTCCGTAATTACTTGGACAACATTTTCACTACCCACCATCTCTATGGAGTCAATGAGAATCTGGAAATGAACTCTGCATCTTTCACTTCCCCTTCACAGTCAACCGCCCTCAAAAACATTGCCCCCTTGGGGGACACTGCAATAACATTAATCAATGGACGGTTTTTGCAATCTTTCCATCCATCGGAAACAATAGATACACCTGTTTCAACCCAAGAATCTCTAATTGGTTTTAGTTGGGCCTCTACATATTTCTTCTCTTTTTGCAATAAGGTGGTACGCACCTTTTCATACCCAGGACTTGTGAAATCAGGAGGTGCACTATTTATTGCTGACACCATGTCCTTCCAATATGGTGATCTCACCAAGTTGAATGGAAGACCATTGGCATAGAGGCAACGTGCAATTTTTTCTTCAGCAATATCTCTTGCCTCCATTTTAAATGCCTTCTCTAATGGACCTCTCTTGCGGGTGGTGGTTTCTGGTTCTTCATCTTCTTCTTCCGTAGAGGGTATAGACAAGAAGGGATGTCTAGAGGGCCTAACTATCTGATGAGTGGGTAATGTTTGTTTTTTCTTTCCGGAACTATAACTAGTTTGTTTTCCTCTTGCAATTGAATTGTCGGCATCTTCTTGTTCTTTTATAAATGCTGCTATTTGTACAGCAGAAAACCCCTTCTTATCTGGACCCACACACATATTAATCCCTTTACCACCAGGGCCCATAAAATGAAGTTTCACTCGGTAGTAGGAGCTATTATATTGTACATTGCAAAAATTACACTTCCAAACAAACCCCCCACCTCCAGGAATTTGTGAAATTCGTGTGGTATGTCTCCATAAAGGAGATCCTTTATCAATTTTAAACTTTTGGCTTCCATCCCCACCCACTGAACTTTGACTACTAGCCATTGTTGCAATCTATAAAAAAAATGAAAAAAAATATATATATTTGAAAAACTTCTTCACAAACTTGAAAAAATCCATCAAAAACTAAGAAACTTAAAAACATTCATCAAAAGATTAAAAAATAGGATTTAAATGCATACCATGAACACTTAAATCTCCTTTGTAGAAGCTATTTGCCACTCCACAATCGATCTCCTTCAAATGCAATCACCTCCCTTCAAAATGCTAAGATGGAAAGAAAATATGGAGAGAGCAAAATGAGAGGTAAAAATGAAATGTTTTAGTGTTGAAAGCCCTCATATTGGGTCGTTTTAGGGTTAAGAGGCAAAATAGAAATTAAAAAATTGTTTTTTTTTAACTTTTGGGCCCACTTTTTAAGTGTTGGGCCGTGGGTTCTTAGTGGTTCGCCCGAGTATGCGGCTGGTACCCCTGGGTTCGTGTACCTTTGGGCAAGGTACACACTGGGTACGCACAGGGTGCGTGCCCAGCGCGTACCCACAGGCGAACCCATACCGGGTTCGCACCCGAACCGGGTTCGAGGCCTGTGGGTACAAATCCGGTAACTTAGACTTTATCACTTATCATTTCTTCAACCACACTATTCTGTTATTAAATATGAGCATGAAACACAAATAACAAAAAATAAATCAACACAATGAACACCAGATTTTTATGTAGAAAACCTAATAAGGGAAAAACCATGGTGAGGGTTAACTCACAATATAAAGATTATAAATTGAATACAAAGGCTCACTACCCAAAAGAGGACTCACTGTCCAAATACAAAGGCTCACTGCCTACAGATACAAAAGAGAACAAAAAGATCCACCACTACAATTATAACACATTCGTAATATTACAAAAACCCTTGTCTCACTGTCTTCAACACAACTCACACACTTTTGCTTTTATGATTTGTGGCTTACTTTCGTCACTTTGCATCACACTATCATACAACTCTTCACAATTCAACTTGCTTTTATACCATTCTCAACCTTAGAAGCATTTACCAAGGTCAGCCACAAAATAACCCATTTCATAAATTCAAATTAGGTCGGCAACTCAAAATTCTCGCGGTGGAAAGGAATAAGAGTGGACCAATAAAATTATTTTCTTGAAACTTCTACACGCTTCCTCAATTAAATTTTAATCTTCAAATGAAGTGTAAACACCAGGTCGGCCAAACCTAATGAAAACACAAAAGAACATTGATGCACACGCTTCCCAACAAGAAGATGACACGTGGACACCTCAACACACTTCAATATGCACGAGACTTCATCTTAGACTTCTTTAGATACGTGCGCAACAAAACAACATACTTCATACACTAAATACCTTTTACCAGATCATCCAAACTATGCAAACCTGTACTAGAATAAAGAAACATGACTTCCAGATTACCAAACTTCAACCTTCTTTGCCAAAGCATGGAAAAGACCTTCACAAGACATATCCCAGATCCGCAAGATCTAAAACAAAGCATCAAAGAACTGCGGAGCAAAATCAGTTCTCCAAGGCCATAGAAGACCAACTCTGTCAGAGCAGTTCACATATCGGTGAACGTAACTCTTACACACCGTGACCCAGAAGCTAAAACTCAGGAGATATTACCACTAAATCCTCATTAACAAGCCTTCAGATCCGCACAAGCATAGAATCAACACAGAAGAAACACGAAACACATACCGGAACACATTCTGAACACTTTCAACATTCTGACTTCACTTCTTTATTTAATTTTCTCAAAAGCACTTGGAAACTCACCAACACAACACATCTGCAACACTAAAAAGATAGCTCCATGTACTCACAACATCTCAACTATACATGTACAAGCTACAACATACTGAACAATGTTGACATCAATGACAACACCACCAAACTTGCTCATACCTGCAACAAGACCTTCACTTAGAAATCTTCCAGAAATTGCTCAGACCCACGATTTTCATTAAGAATATCACTAAAAATGCAAACCCACGGAATTTCAGAAAAAAAAAAGGCACTAAAATCCTATCATGTGATGCAGAAAACCCTAGAAAAAGTCTGTCGAAACCCTTTTTCCAATCACAACTTTAGAACCACGTTAAAAATGCCCAAGAAAATGGAAAAAACACATGCATAAACTCAGCAGAAAAAATATGCAAGAAACCTCATAAAACGTGGGCCAAAAAAGCAAATGAAAAGTTGCAATCGCACGCCAAACTGTGATAAATTGCCCAAAAAAAAAACCACGAACTTGTAGAACGTGAGCAACAAGAAGTAAATCCGCAAATCCTCCACAAAAACCTGCAATTTTTAGTATATTAAATCCATCACAAGGTCGCATGATTTTACACAAAAAAACAAAAAAATCGCAATTTGAATCTTTAAAAAAACATGATTTCTTGTAGAAGAAACCTCACGAAAATATCTGCATTAAAAAAACCCATGAAAATTCTCCAAAAATCTCCTTTAAAAAAACTTCGATTTTCACAAAAAATCAGTTCACAAATTCATTTAAAAATTTCTTCAATTTTTTTTTATTAAAAAAATCGGCTAAAACTAATTAGATTCGAGCCTAAACTCTAATACCATGAAAAGATTATCGATATTCATAATTGCATGTTTACAAAAAGAAACGAAAAGCTCCTTATAAAGAAAATTGCAAGACGATGTTTCTAAAAAGAAACAATCGTTAACAGAAGCAAACTAGAGCAATAAACAAAAGTTACCAAAAACTAAGGCGAACTAAAGTAAACCTACGACTAACTAAAGCTAAGATGACCATTAATATTACATTTAATATTTCAATAAAGCTATGTTTATTGTCCAAATTAAGACCCTCATTAGATATTCCCTTTGTATGAAGTGTAAAACTTCATAACCTAGAAAAAGCCAGATTTAAATAACATTTGAGCTTAATAATGTTACATTGGCCTTGCAAGCATACGACACCTTTAAGGCACCAAGTGTTCTCCCACTTTATACCTAGACCACTCAGGTGATGTGAAATAAACAACTCCAGTTCCCCAGTGATCAACTCCAGTTCCCCGGTGATTTCATCATCCACAAGGCCCTTTCAAACAGCCTTCAAAAGCTAGGCCTGCCTCCTTCACTTCCACTTCTTTGAGATGTCTCTTTTATTCTAACCAATTCCTCATGAGAGGATTCTTAGCTGATAAGATGCTGAGTGCCTCCTCAAGGGCATTTGTATCCATTTCCCTTTAATATACTCTCTATTCCAAGGAGAACGCCAGCTGAGGATGCATAGACTGCTTCTAAAGAGGTATCTGTGGTGATTTCTGGCTTCTATGCACTTCATTTCAATGAAAACAAAGGTCCTTTTCTATGTGCAATTATCTGTCCAAAGCTTGTGGAAGTGAATATCTCATCCTAGATGATACTTCTTCAAAGTTCAAGCTTCCTTTCCTCCTCTTCTGCCCGTTATATTCAACTCTCTCTTCCACATATACCACCCTTCCATGTTATTGATTTCAAAGGAGTTTTCTTTCCCTTCTTCCTGCTTGGAAAAATGTAGTATTAACTCATTAAATTCTAATCCTTCTATATTTATGAGTTCCTTGGACTCTTTCTTTCCTTTCTCTAGGTTTTCCTTGTGATTGCACTTCCTCATCCTTTTCGTTCCTCAGATTTAACAGTTTTTTTCTGCATCCCAGAAACTGTTTTTAGTATATTAGTAGAAATTCATTCTACTTTCCAGGATTCCAAAATGTTTTCCTGTCCAAGAAACTTGCGGAAGCTCCTCGAAATGGGCTGAAAACTTCTGAAAACATTTCCAGCTGTTTATTGTCGTTCTCCACGAGTTTCCATAAGTTTTTGGGCCTAACATCATCATCCTGTAACCTCTTGTGAATTCCCTTTATTCTTTCAAGAAACTGAACTCCAATAAAAATATACTACTTGCCATGGCCCAACTGGTGAGGAAGTCCCGTTCACATTGAGCCCACTAGATGTTCATTCTAGTTAAATACAATGATAAATAGACACGTGGTCAGGATTTGAGCTTCTTGGCTTACACAGAACCCACTAGGGTTCCATTCTAGCTAAATACAACAATAAATTCACATATGATCATGATTTGATGGCCAACTTGTTCAATTTTATGCGATAGCAAATATACATAATCAGGGCCTGATGGCCTACACAGCCACTTGTTCAATTGTTTTCTGTAATCAAATAATTTATCATTCCCAAAAAAAAATTGAAAAAGAATTGCAATTGCCAAGTACCTGAAACACTGGGCTTGAAAGGGGTTCCATACAGATACAGCATTCAAGAGTTTCGGGGTCAATGAAAGCAGCCATGCCGCTGTTCATGTCACTCACTGACCCGGATAACTCAGTTTCACTTTCTCGTCTTTGTGGCATCAATGGTGGAGCTTCTTCAGCGCTGCCTAGTCTGGGTCTCTTCGAAGTACTGTACTCATCTCCGGGAGAGAATTTTACCATTGTTATTAGCCTACCTTGAGGCTTATTAGATCGAATATGTGTTTCTTCTGTACTACCTTCTAATTCCCTCCCTTTTTCGCGTATGCCGCCACTCCCCGCTACTGTTTTGTGTTTTTTTATTTCTTGTATCCGTTTGTCGTCGGCTGAAAGATTTAACCACTTGAATCTCGCTCCCGCTGATGACTCTTCATCTTTATCTCTCATACGTTTTCTTGATTACTTACCTATATGGGCCAAAAGAAAATAAGTAAATTATGAAGAGTTCAATTTTTTTTTTTTTAAATTTAGTTAAATATTTTTTTTTTATTATGGTGTAGTAGAAAAACCTTCAAAAGTTATGACAAGCTCCTTGAAAATCTACCCTACTTAAAGTTTCCTAACTAATAAAACTGAAAAAAATCATTTTTCGAAATTTGAAAAGTTAAAAATCTTACATTTTACCTTTAAGAAAATTAAAATATAATGTATCAAAAAAATAATAATGAATTTTGATTCATGCAACATTTAATCACTAGTTAGAAACTACCCCTTACATATAATTCCATGAAGGAACTAAATATTAAGTGAACATCTCATGGTAATTAGCTCCTCTGGTTAAGGTTGATAAATGGTGATTAATAGATTAGATAAATAAAGAAACATGGATGATTCGGGTAATAGTGAAATTTACATATGCATATCAAAAAAAAAAGAATTTTTGTCTTTATTAGAATAATTTACTAAGGTTGATAAATGGTGATTAATAGATTAGATAAATAAAGAACCATGAATGATTCGGAAAATAGTGAAATTTACATATACATGTCAAAAAAAAAAAAAATTGTCTTCATTTTAAAAGAATAATTTAATACAAATACATATATATTTATTAGCACGTGCATCTCAAGAAATTTAAGAATTACATCAATAGAAAATTATATATATATATATATATAAAATGTTAGAGAGTATGTGTCAAACAATTAATAATAATAATAAGTGTTAAATAATGGAATGAAATAAACTTTAGACGGATCTAAGATTTTTTTCTTAAAGAAATTAGATATTATATAATTTTGAAATATTTGCATGTAGATTTAAAACATAAAGCAATGCAAATGAAAATGAAAAGTTGCTATCAAATTGGCTAAAAAAACACTCCAAATGTAAATAGAATGTTCCCACCAAATTGAAAAATAAATATTTATCTAACTTTTACATGATAAATGAGATTTTGGAGGCTTTCATCCGATATTTTAGAAACTTTTACCATAACTATTTGCAAGTGTGAGACTTGTTTCAGGCTCAAATCTCATACTATATGTAGCCTATCAGCTAATAAATGATAAAATGTTGTCTGAAGTTTGGTTTATGTCTTTAGGATTAATTAATCTTTGTATATTTATTTATATGTTTTTTTTATATAATTGCGGGTTTTTTTGTGGCATCTTCATTTGCAATTTTGTATATCTAAATATTTAGTTTCCCATTAAACAACAATCATTTGTCCATCAAAGGTCATTTTTAGAGATATGGAGTTGACCTTATAAACACGGATTTTACCCTTCTTTTCAAAAATTAAAATTAAAATTTTGTTGACTATTGTCTATTCTACTAATCATTGTGTGCTAGAACTAAATACATGCTTGTGTGATTTGATGATGTGTGTTTATATTTAAAGGCCTTTATTTACATCCATCTCTCCTCCTCACACATTCAACTCTCATCCTATAAGCATTTAAGGAGTAACTAATAGTGAAACGATGTTAACTTGTATTAAAAGAAGTAAAGAATCTACATGCATCACTCTATATTCAATATTTTACACACATTTCCAAGGTTGACCCAGGCGGATACATCCCCTTGTGACACAACAACCTTCTAAAATATTGTTACAACCCTTATTTACACTGAAGGTGTATCCAATTTGAAAGAGAGCAACCTAAAAATTGAAATCAACGGTGCAATCTTTCTAACAAACCTTGGAGATGATCAAATTGGTCAAAGTCATTCATTTGTTTCATCCTCTCTTTTCATGTTTTTAACTCGCCCATTTTAATTCGTGATGTGCGAAAACATATTAAATTAGATACAGTGGAGACCTACCCAAGGCTTTAGCCGATGCGCATCTAAGGGTAAAAGCACAAACTTGTGTCACACTTTATAAAGGAATTGGCCAACAACAAAAAAATTATGAACTTCGACCACATAATAGTGGTCTTTATATTTTGAATTTCAAAATGATGTAAACTGATGAAATGTAAAACTTTTGATGAAGTTTATTCCTGTAATTTTTTAGATTTTTTTAAAAATTGTTTTTATTTTATTTTTTATCAATTTAAGAACAAATTTTGGAATGCTAAAAATTTCATAAAAAGGTGATTTCACAGGCCATCGATAAAATAAATTGAAAAAAAAATCATTTCTCCCTAATTTTTTAATCCAAATAGATAACTTCAATATCTTGTGCATGGGGAAAAAAATCAAATTTTGATGTATATTTTTCTCATAATAACATTTTAAGTCAAACTTGTCAGAATTTGACAGTTTTCACAAGACATCAACTATTGTCTATTTTTTTAATCATTTTCATAAAAAAAAGTTATACCCTTTTGAAAAAAACTCTCTCCTCTTGTGCCCCATATACCCTGTTGAAATAAATGTTTCAAAAGGGCTGCCTGCTGAAGTCCTTCTTAAATCTCCTAAAGGCTCTTGGGTCCAATCTTTGGATTATGAAGGCATTCCCTTCCGATGTAGACAATCCTTCAATACTGGACATGCGGCTATGCACTGCGGATTAGAGAAAAAAACTAAGACAGTTACTTGGTGGAAAGGTGCCTCTCAACAACATTATACGGTTGAGAAGAAAGCTGATTAGAATATGATTTTTTCTAAAGTGGTTGCTTCTGAATCACTGGGTCTTGGAACGCCCACTCCTATCGTTTCATCTGGCGGGGATGCTAGGGCTTCTCTTATTGAGTCTAAGTCTGCCACTTCTGGTGGTTGTGTTTTAGATTCCCTCTCTGGCAGATCTTCTGGGAAGTCTTTTTCTGTGCAAAGGAATCGAGATGATTCTCCTATTTCACTTGTCGTTGGCTTTCATTCTCTTGAAAATCGCGAGTTGGATTGGCATGGCAAAGCGGCGCAAGTGGAAGAAGGTTGGATCACAGTTAAAGGAAAAAAAGTTAAATCCTCTAAGCCTTCTTTTGACATGGTTCTCCACTCCCACAAGAAAAGTGTAAACTGTAAATCTTGATTGGTCTTGGTGTGGAGCTGATCTTTTTTGTTGGCTGCTCCCTGTCTTTTTCTGTAGCCTTGCTCTTTTTGTATTTGGGTTTCGGATCCCCTCAAAATATGTTTTTCCCTTTATCAAAAACTTTAACAACCTAATTGCATTATTTTAAAAATAAAATATATTAAAACTAATCAAAATATTAAAAATATCACATATTTGGATTCACCGCTATGAGCTCTACAAAAGGGTATTTTTCTTTTTTGCAAAAAAATCATTCTGACTCGAGAAATACTCTGCTAAAGTTGAATGTTTCAAAAAAATTTGAAAAAATGTGAGTAGGCAGCCAACTAGACATGCTCGGTCAAGCATGTTTTAGTCGAAATCAGGTTGGCTGAGACATAACCGGCTGACAATTGCTCGGCCAAAAATGGTCAATATAAATATTTTTATTTTTTTCAACTCAAGAAAATTCAATAAAATACATATTTCAACCAAGGAAGGCTTATTTCGACAAAAGAAGGTTTATTTTGACAATTTAGAAGACTTATTTCAATAAAAGAAGGTTTATTTCAACAATTTAGAAGACTTATTTTGGCAAAAGAAAATGTATTTGGACAATAGGAGAGCTATTTTTGAAGGTACATTTATCGTCAAGTTATTTAATTGATTATGTCTTTATTTCCATGAATGTGTTTGAAGTTTGTTTTCACTATTTTTCATTTGAATATTGTTAAGAACTAGGGTTATTGGGTTATGGCGTACACATGTACAAATACCCACAATTTAGTTGCATCTTATGATGACATTCATTCTACATATCATGATGATTTGATATGTCCATAGAGCCACATGTTCTTTTTATATCCTTCCTTATTTTATACATTGTGATTTGTTTCACATGATCACCAAATTCCCACATAGCTCATGTGAGACCTATATCAATAAATTAAAGATATATACATTTCATGACGCTTGGAGTATGTAAATTGGTGATCTATTTTGTTAGCCTAGATCATATGCATATGCACATTCATGCTTCATCGTCTTTTCTTACATTACATGATGATATCAAGCTTACCCATGACAAAGAGAAGCCACCTAATACATGAGATATATATGAATTAAATTCTTATATTTCATTATTATTGATCACCAATTCTATGTTCTTCCATTCTTGTTCTTACATCCTTCTTATGCCTATATTTTATTAAATTTACCCTTGCCTTTACTTTTATTTCCAACTTGGACTTATCTTTTATGTATATATTATTTTTCTATTTTATGTTTTGCATGCTTATGTTTATTAGATTTTTGTTTAGTAGTCGGGATTTTATGATCTTTGCCTTATAATTTTGGTTTCTCATGTTGCCTCGTTAATTCTTAAATTTTTCATGCATGTATTGTGATACTTTTCAAGCATGAAACTTTTCCACAAATTATTCTTTGACTATTGACTATTTTCTTTGATCCTATATATGTTCATGGACCACACTTTTATCTAGTTACCACAGACTAGAGGGCATCATGCATTCCACTACATCTTATACCTTCATTATGTTACATCTTCATATTATGGGAATCATGTTTCTATCCCTTTACATCTTATGCTTATATGGTTATATCCTTACATTTTAGGTCATTAATCCTTCCTCCTTTTAACATAGTGTGATTTTATTTGTCATATCCTTGCATTTAAGGAATCATGCCTTCCCATTTGTGATCTTATCCTTTCATTGCTATATACCTTTTCATATGAGATATATATCATGTTTTCTCTCTTTCACATCATATAAGTCTTTTATTACGATATATTTAAATTAGAGGCATCATGCCTTTCCCCCCTCATGAGTTTCATTATATTATCCTGCCATCTAGGGAAAAATAGCTTTATGCATGTGCAAAATCATGTGTTTTCCCTTGCACCTCTTCTCTTCTCTACTTTTCATTTATTTCTCACATGTGGTTTTAATCCCTTGTTCTTGTGCATTTAACTCCTTCCTTGTAACATGATCTACTCTCATGTGTTCACCCTCTAGATCCTTTTATATAATGTTTAGGTTATCCAACCTATTGTGCCCCTACATCAAACTCCTTAGGTGTGAAATAATGTGTACACATGAATTTCCAAGATTCAAGAACAAATGAGATGAAGTGGTAGTTTGATGCTAGATTCAAAGTTCATCGAGATTGTCTCGTCCTTCCTTAGACACTCATACTTTGCATGATTAATTTATTTATTTTCCCTTATTTAAATGTTTTTCCTCAACCTCACCTACACGACATGTACACTAACTGAGCCTCTATCCAAGTCCATTTCCTTTTTCATCATTAATTAAATTTCTTACATGTTGTCCAAGTTTCCCATGCTCTTGCATTAGGTTGGTGCATGTCTTAGGTTCACTTGAATTGATTACACATACAAATTATACAAGTGGTGATCTACACATTTAGGTATATATTGAGCTCATGATGTTTCTCTTTCTATGTTTTATAGTACTCATTTTATTAAAAGATCCACATATTTCAATGCACATTTAGTGGTGATCTAGTAAGTGTTGTCATGATTTAGCATGTCCATCTAGTTACATGCTTTAAATATTTTCAAGTGATATATATTCCAAATTTATGCTCATGATGTGTTTGTAATTTATGTATTTAAAGAAATTTTAATTGATGAATCTTTTTTCAAGTGATATATATATCTACCAAATATGAGCTCATGATACCAATTTTTCTCATGTGATATGTTTGTAAATTGAATGCTTTTTTACATTGGCTTTAAAACAAATGAACAATTTATAATTTAGTGTTAGATATTTATTCAATGTTAACCATACATGTTTCATTGAAAGCTCATGTGTGTACAAAATTTTATGCAAGTGAATTCAAATTTGAGTGCAATTTGTGATGGCAAATAAAAGGACTAGATCAAGGAAGTATGATCGAACACGAATAAGACAAGGGAAGAGAAAAGTGGGTGAAGGAACATCTACTGAAGAACAAACCATGGAAAATATTGATGACCACGGTGATGTACATGTACAAGAACAAACTAAACCTAGTAATAGAAATTTTTTCTATGGTATGGAAAATATGATGGAGATGGATGAGGATTCTCTTTTCAATAATATTTCATCTAAAGATATGTTATTTGAAAGCACGTTAAAATTACACTCAAAAAGAATATGGGATGAATTTTTTGAAGAAAAATCTCTAGTTGGAAGAGCACAATTAGTTGCAAAGTTATTTAGATGAAAAAAAATACCCCTATTTTGGAGTTGTTAGGAGTTGATAATAGGAAAAAGTCATCAAATTCATTAAAATAAACAATTGTTGAAAACTTTCAAGAAGCATTTAAATGTATTGAAAACAAGAGTCAATCTAGTGATCTAAGTGTTGCACGTAGAGCATTGATGATTGTAATTTCTAGTAAGAAATTGTCACATAGAAGACAAGTTCAAGCAATTTTTGAATTACTGAATGTTTATAGGAGAACTGTTCAAAGGTATATTGAAAAGAGAAATGAAATAGATGGAAAATTTGAGAAAACTGGGTAAATATTTATAGGGTTCCCCGAAAAGATAGAATTTCAGAAGATGTAAAGAGACAGGTGGCTGAATATCTAGGGTATATGAATGGTGTAACAACAGGATCTACACACCTCATAACCATATATCCTCTAATTGTATTTTTTATTCTATAAAAAGGGAACATGGTAAACACATTTTCTTGTGAAACTAATTTGCCAACATCTCTCCATTTTTGTGTGCCAATAACACTCCTCGCAAGAGATGAATAAAACTACTCATTGTTGATTTCATCATAAGGATTGAATGATTGAATTGTCTTGATTGTTCGTAAAATATCATCTCTAATTGTGACTAATCTATCTCAATTAGCCAAATTAGGGGAGTTGTGAATTGTTTGATCTAAACATCTTAGAGCATTTTTTAATCTAGCAATACTCTCTTGATATAAATTTGATCTAACTTCAGCATGTTGCTCAAAATGAGGGGAATGATGAGATCCCTCGTCGACCATGATATATATGTGTATAAGTATATATATACATATATGTATGTATATATATGTATGTATATATATGTATGTATGTATATATATATGTATGTATATGTGTGTATATATATGTACATATATATGCATGTATATATATATATATATATGCATGTATATATATATATATATGCATGTATATATATATATATATATGCATGTATATATATATATACACATATGCATACATGTACATACATACACATATGCACACATACATACACATATATATGCATACATACATGTACATATATGTACATATAACCACATGCACACATACATATATATACATATGGATGTATATATGTACATACGTATACATATATACATATACATACACACATAAGCATATATGCACATACATACATACACATGTAAGATTAAAACTAGGGTTATTTATTTAAAGTTAGCTTAGGCATTTAGGTTACAATTTAATTAGGGTTTAATTAAGGTTCAACAACGGTTAGAGATCAATCAAGTCGAGTAAGATTGAAAAAAAGTTAGAGTTAATTTTAGGGATAAGGTTAAAATCAAATAGGGTTAGATGAATGGGACAGGGGGTAGATTATAGGGTTTAGCAGATGATGTTAAACTAGAATAATTTGTAATGACTAAAGATGACCTTAGTAGATGATGGTTAAAGTTAATTTTAGGGTTACGGTTAAAGTTCAAATAGGGTTAGATGAATGGGACAAGGGGTAGATTTTAGGGTTTAGCAGATGATGTTAATCTAGATGAATTTGTAATGACTAAAGATGACCTTAGTAGATGATGTTAATTTAGAAGAATTTGTAATGACTAAAGATGAGCTTTATGGGGAAGATATAAATAAAAACACCAACTCGTATTGCAAATTTAGTGATTGTCTTGAATATGATTTAAATTTAATGAGTCGTTTGAAGTTTTTTACCTTAGCAAATAATCTTAATCTAGAAGAATTCGTAATAACTAAGGATGAGTTTTCTGCATAGATGTTTTAGAGAAAAACATAAGTTGCAACATTATTAGGATCCAACTTTGGCTATATATAGAAGTCATGATAGAGTGATAGATCTAGAGAGTAAACCATATGGAACCTTAAATATTTTTGGTGTCGAGTGTTCAACAATGACCTACTTGTGTTGTCATAGTGCACTGCAAATTTTGTCTATCTTATCCATGCATTCACTGAGTCGTGGAAATGAATTGTTTTAAGTTATCTAAATAAAGCTTTTTTCCTAACTAGATCATACCTTTGAAGGCATTTCATAGGTTTTCTAGTGTCTTTCATGGCATTTGATGTTAAAGTATTTGGGTGGAGATTTTAGATCATGGTCACAACTACATTGAAGTTGATGTCACTAGAGTTGTTGCGTAACTATTTGACCTTTTTAATAAGATGCCTTAACCTTTCATCAACATTAGTAATGCTAGTTATCATTGATCATTTTCCTTTAATCATTGCCACCTTATGCTCCACACATTTTCCTTTGTCGAATCTCATACTTCAAAGGGTCCATCCATTTTTGTATTAAAGTTTTTGGAAGTCAATCCCTATCATTACTTAGTGGGCGTTATTATTTTTTATTTTTTATTAGGAAGTGGAGAAGTGGGAAGCATGAAAAAAAATATTTCAACAGCTAGTGGAGGGGGCATTCCCATTTTCAAATTTGAGGAATTTCTCAAAATATAAGTTAAAACACATCATTAGTTAGTGGGTGTTTCATTTTAATGAAAATTGGTTTCAAGCTTGTATAATTTTCTGTTGGTGCATTTTTATTTGTTTACTATTTCTTTAATAGAAACTTCATAAACTTTTACTTGCAATTGGAAGGTATGTTATGATTTTATGGTTTACCTTATATAGTTGACATAATTCAGAACATAGTTACATGTTTACAAGATTGGGTATACCCTTTTATATACTTATGCTAGGAGACACCCATGCATTTTTTAGAACAACTCGAGAACATCAAAATACATTAAAAAATCCCAAGTCAATTTATACTTGCTAAGAGTTGAGAAATGCATTAGAGTTGCAAAACAACTCCCATAAATGAAAGTTTTTACCCCATTTCTACTCCTCTTTGAGTAGTCTTACAAAAAACAAACCAAAATAACAAAAACCAAACCCCAATTGTTTTCACTGCCTTCCAAAGGGTTTAAATAATAAAAAAACTTGAAAACCTAGAATTTATATATGCCATTCAAAGTTATATTTACAAAATTTCAAACCCAAAAAAATTTACAAACAACTTTGGCAAGGGTTTCATATTGCCAAAAATTTGTTTAAAAAACCACTACTAGTTTTCTTTACACTATTCAAGTAAAAAATGTAAAATGCAAAGGCTGACATTTCACAATGCTTTCAATTTTCTTTTACACCATTCAAGTCAAAAATGTAAAATGCAAAGGCTAACAGTTCACAATGCTTTTCAAAACCCAAAATATATATTTCACAAATCAAGCAAACAACCATAAGGCCATTATTGTGTGCCAATTATAAAGCACCAACTGTCAAACAACAGCCTTTCGGCTCAAACAAATTCATATATATCTCAAACCCCCATGCATGTTGTGCAAACAAAACACAAGAACAAAGCCATAGAATAGGAGAAAATGTAATGAAACCTGGGCGTGCTCAACTCTATTTATCATTGTTGGAATACCCTGGCTTGGTTTATGGTCACTCACCCAAAACTCTTTCACTCGAACAAGAAAAATGGTCGAGCCCATTTTTTTAATTTTTATTACTTGTTGTTTCGGTCGGAAGGTATTTGGTTGGTAGGGTTTTGGTTGAAACAAACCCAGCTAAAAAGGTTCATCCACATTGACATTATGTCACTGCTACGTGTTTTTGGTCGAAACCCTACCGGTCAAATACCTTTTGGTCGAAACCCATTCGTTCAAAATTATTTTTTGGCTGAAAGTGATACACTATTGTTCTCTTACCCTTATGAATTTTCAATGTTTTTATTACCATCATGGCGGAGTACCTAGATAACGTGCAGATGGTGGCAATATTATTGCAAGAATTTTGAGGTAGTGGTGGGTTCAACTTGCATACGATCTTGAACCAACATTAACACCTCCTCACACATTTGACACTCACCAACATTAATGCCTCCTCACACGTTTGATGCTTAATTATAGAGACCTTTCTTTTTTGTGAAGAAATTTGCTTTGTTTATCTTTAACGCTAAAGAGTTCATTTAGTTGGTTTAACAATAAGATGGCATCCAGAATCCCCATCCTTGCCAATACTAGTGATATTGCAAGCAATAATGATGTTTTGATTAGAGGTAAAGAAGGTTTTGATGGGCCCCCAAAACTCAATACAACTAATTTTGAAGGGCTTTGTAACCCTATCCAAGGCTAGCAAGTTGCAAATAAGATAAATCACATATAGACAACAGCAAAACAATAGTAGTAGTTAACAAGAAGACGTGACTACACAAGTTGCATTAGAAAATAAGAGAGGGACTAGATCCCTAAACAACCAGATTTTAAATAGGACCTGGAAACCTTAAGTGAACATAGAACCTGCCTACATTAGTTAGGCATCAATAAACCATCTGATTAGGAAAAACATCACCGAGCCAAGAGAAAAAGGCAACTAAATGGTTAAGAACACCATCAACCCAAACCCATAATCAAAAACACCAACAACTCCAAGATCCCCACTTCATTAGGGGAGTTAGAGAGCACACCAAAACACTTAAGCAATCCATATTCATGTAGCAGCATCCCACCTCCACCTCAATAGGAGAGAGCTCCCCTCTATAGGAGAAGATATGAGAGCCCCACCCTCTAAAGTCTTCACACAACTGCCCACACAAGCTCCACCTTGATAGGAACAAGTTGACCAGAATCTCCACCAAATCAACAACAAACATCTCCACCTTAATAGAAGAGGGATCTGCCTCAATGGGAGTAATCTCCACCTCCATAGAAGACCCCACTTGTAGATCCAGAGAGAATGCAAAGACTTCAGAAGGCTAGATCAACATATCCTCTTTTGGCATAACAGAGTGTAGATATAGGACAAAAAAACACACTTCAGCCAACCAGACAAAACCCAAAAAATCAGAGCCTTTAGAATAAAAATATGAAGTTGCTCAGCCCAAGAAAGAACCTCAAACCCCTGCATCAATAATAACTTTGAAACCCAATTGAGGCACAAGAAAAACCAAATCAAGACAGGCCCAAAGCCTAGAACAAAGAGAAACCAGAAGGCTTCAACAAGCAGAAATAAAACTTCAAAACAAAGGATCTGAACCCCACCATAAGAGAGAACATCACAAGCCACCTGGGGGTCAAGAGGAATAGTAGTGACCTCAACAAAGAGGATCCAAAGACACATAGCCAAAGAGAACATGACCACAAAAGACACTCATCCAGAGAGAACAAGGCCATAGAGAACACAACAATGAAAAGAAACACAAGCCAAAAGACCACCAAAGGTAGAGTCCCAGTCTTTGAGTGAATGAGAACCAAGCCCCAAGAGGAACAAGGGGCCCCAAATAGGACAAAAATAAGGAGAAGGCCCAACAAAAAAGAACACCAAGCTACCCCAACACGTCGGTTAGAGATAGAGATAAGGCTAAAACTCCACACAACCAACCAAAGGGAGACACCACCACTCCATAGATAGGGGACAAGAAGAACCCAAAACACTCTAAGAACAAAAAACCCCAAAATAAAGCCACCAAAAAAATAGTGGGAAGAAGCGAAGGACAACCAAGAAGAAGCAAGAAGCATAATAGGCCAACACAAGGAGCCCCCAAGCCATCCTACTATGTTGAATAAGAGAATAAATAAGCCCATTCTTCAACAGATCTTCCTCAAAGAAACTAACGCACACCCACTGCAAGGATAGTAGCCAAAATAAAACTAGGAAGAGCAAACACAACCAGACCGAGAGAGGGAGAAAGAGATAGCCTCCTTCATTCATGCCAGGAACAACAACATCAAAACGACCCATGAGCAGAGGAAGGAGAGCAAGCACCGCACTAGAGGAGGTCTCGACCTAGCTCCCACATAGCACCAGACGGGAGGAAAGAGCCTCACACCGCCCAAGAAAACAACACTACAGAGGCTTCGAAGGCAAAGAACCAACCCCCAAACACCATCATTGTCATTCACATCCAAATCTTCATCACCTACAGAATTACCATTCAAACCTATGTCGCTACTATAGTTCTTGCTGATTGTCATTGATAAAGTAGTATATGAGTTGTTCTTTTAGGCCCGCTGATTGTTATGTTAAGCTTGTCTTATGTATATTCCTTTTTTAGTATGTTTACAAGATCTGTATATTTTTTTATTAGAGGTAAATAATGGGTTTTGAAGGGGCCCAGAACCCTTTACAAAAAAAATAGTTGAAACATAAGAAAACTACAATAAGTATATATCAGCCCAACCGCATCATACCATTAGCAAAAATTTAGCCAAAAAGGAGGAACACAAACATCAGCATTACATATTCTTCAGTATATCCACAGCCCCCACATCGCACACTACATCCTTCTAACCATCATCAAAGGCTTCAGATAATTCTTTAATAGGAGCACCAACTTGAGCTTTGGTCTTATTATGGGTCCTGGCCCCAGGCCCACCCACATTTACCTTGATATTCAAAACAATATTCATATCAACACCCTTATCACTAGACACCTCACCCACCAGCAGCACCAATCTCACCAAACTGAACAATCTCCTTACATTTTTTGGTCATTTCTAAAGGGGAGGTAATACCAACATATTCAAAATTAACCTTAGATTGATCTACTTCCCCACCCTTTTCCATGTTAGCATAAAGCCTCTCCAAATGAGTTTCAAGGGATAGAACCCTACCTTCAAGATTTTGCTTCATAAGATCCCTATAGTTGTTGTGGAAGAAAGTAAATTTAATTTTCTTTAGGCTTCGATTAAAGATGTATCTGCTGATAAAATGGTCAACGATCGAGTAGTGTTTAATGTGTTGTTCTTAGAAAAAGTTTTCTAGTCGTTTCCAAGGTTGCGGAAGTAGTTTTTAAAACAAAATAGTCACCACATTAAACTATGTTTAAATTATATAATACATAAATTAATTAGTGTTTAGTGTGATGGGAAACAGGCAAGGAATTGTCTCTATTAGTGGCCACAATGCCCGAGTTGTTGACAGTTTCAGAGGAAAATGTTGTGAGATTATTTTATTGAGCAAAGGCAATTGGCCACAGGAAAGGGTCGCCCATGTTTGTGATTTCTTTGCGCTCCCTTGTGTGAATTAGTAATGAGTATTTAGAAAGAAAAAAAATTGTGTTTTTATATCATTTAAGGTTTTCAAAGGAATAGTTGTTGGTTTTGTACAGGCGAAAATCTCAGACTCTAGAGTTTTAGAGGGGAAATATGAAGAGAAATATAGAGTTTTTGGTAAATTCTATAGGGATTCCATTTAGTGAGATTGTGAAATACCCCAATTTGTTGGTATATAGATTAGAAGGAAGAATAATTCCCAAATATAAAGTATTTCAAGCGTTGTAGTTGATGGGAGCGATAAAGAGAACAACAAGTTTTCCTCAAATTGTCATGTTGAATGAGGAACATTTCTTCGAGAAGTATGTTATTTCAAATTCCAAATCCTCTATTTTGCTAAATATGTTCAAAGGGAAAGATGATACTGAGTTTGTTGATAAGCAGGAATATTTGATGAGCATGGTAGAAAATGATTACCAAATTCAGTATGATTTTTTCTAGGCACTATGTTTAAAATTAGCCTAGTTTTGGAAGAAATGGATTATAGTAATGTAGATAAGAGGCCAATTTTTTTTCTTTCTTATCATTCTTGCCACAAGCAATTTCCTTATAGAATCAAAGACATGCAATTGTAGATGACCACGTTATAAGAATGAGACGTAAGAATGGGATCAATTTAATGATCGTTATACTGAAGCTGAGGTACAACTCATCTTCTTTGTATTTCCTTTAAATGGGTAGAATATTAAGATGGGTAATTTATTTTATCATGCACAAGTGAAAGTTATATGTTTCTTTGTGACATCTATTGCATCTTATGAGAATGAAATGTAAGAATGAGAACAATTTGAGAATGATGCTTACTTCCTTAAATTGAAGCTAAGCTTTAACTCATCTTCTTTGCATTTCTTTCTAATGGATAGATACTAAAATAGGAATCTTATTTCATCACACACAACTGATATTTATTTATTATGCTTAGTGAAATCTATTGTGATTGCTTCATCACATTATCATTTGTGTAGATGACTACAATGCTTCACTAAATTCAAGATGCCTCTTTATGGCAACCTTTTCTCCCCATGGAAGATCTTGTCTTTGCAAGACAAAAAATGAATTCACGTGATAAACCAGACACATCAGTTGCTTGTTACTTCCATTCACAATACATTTGGTTCCTATCATGGAAATGAGAGGTTTTAACTATGTTTTTAATTATGCATACTTTATTATTTTCATTAGATGGACATTACATATTTCTATGATCTTTTAGTTGTGTTGCCTTACAAGTTCATGAAATTTTCTTCTTGCGAGTTCTCTCTCATTGCCCCTTTTGTTCTCCATAATGGCCTTCCAATCCACATCCCAATATATAGTTGTAAGAGCTTGTATGATCATTTGTGAGTAAGAGAGTCTAATCTAAGTCGACTTCCAAAGCATGCTTATCAATTGATTTGATTTGGTTCCTTTGCCTTGGTGGTAATACTTTTGATTTAAACTTTGACCTGTATGACTGTAAATCTTGAGAGATTTTCAAAACTTTTACTATATTACATTAGTGTTTTGCATATAAGGTTACAATACTTTTTTTTGGTCTGCTTTTGGTTTAATGTTTGTTTCAATTGTTCAGTGGAAGAGATGAGAGTTAGCCCCTTATTGCAATACAAATATAATGAAAATGATTTTAGTCTCCATTATCTTCAATTCAACCATTTAATTGACTCTACTTGAAATATATCAAATGTAAACCCATTGAAGTAACTAATGATATCTTGATTCACATCAAAGGCCAAGTCCATCTAGTGCCCTCATTTTGGATAGCACTAATTCAGGTCGCCTAGCACAAAACATGTGGGTATTTAGAGCATGTCCTCTTATACACACCTCAACCTTTCACGAGAAAGAAATTACAAATCAACAAATTTGTAATTCTCCTCCTAGACATACAAACATTAGATGCATCCCCCAATGAGCTTTAGCAATTATAGGCATACAAAAGATTCTAATTGTTTCCAACTTTCTAGCTTAAGAAATGTTAAGATTTGAGTTCCTCAAGAAACTAATTTATCTTACCTTCCAAAGAGAATGCATTTAAAGAAAAAAAATTATAAGGAAATAACTTTATTGTGTAGAAAATGTCAAGCTCATTTGAAAAAAAGGCAAGCTAAATCATTTTTATCATCAAAGTTTAGTATACTTCCATCCAAGAAAATAATATTGCCTTGCATCTAGAAACATAAGAAACGCATTTCCACTTATAGTTTTTGCACATCAACTATGTAGACAATGTGTCAGATCTGGAAAAGTTTACAAAACACTTCTAAAGCTTTTATTCACAAGAGTGCTTGGAAGTGGTTTAGACCCTATTTTCCCATAATCTTGGAAGTCTTTGAGAACAAATCATGTTGTTGTAAACAATCTACAGTGGTCCCTAGGACATTTCTTCAACAAAATTTTCTATGGAATGTATATATTGTGATTGAAAAATCATAAGCACTATGAAAATATGTGACATGCAAACTAAATAGAGAAATTTAAATAATTATTGGTGTCCAATTGATGGTTTTTGTTGGGATTAAGGTGTCTCAACCTTAGAGTCCTAACATTGATTTAATTAATGTAATTTAATGTATTCATTTGTATAATTTAAATGCCTATGGTGTCATGTCACAAATTGGGACCCATTGGCTGGCTGGCATCCCCATTGGAGGTGATTGGATGACACATCATCATCCCAAGTGGACATAGGCATCCCACTTTGGAATTTATGACATATAACAAATTCTATGACGTGTCATAAGGCATCTTTGAATGCATGGGTGAAAATTGGCACCCAAGTTGGGTTATGATAGGATGTAAGAGAATCAACTATTTTTAGTTAGTTATGACAGATTCTCTTACAGATGTAAGTGTTGTCAATGATGATAGATTATATGATAGTTGTAAGATGTGTAAGGCATATTTCATAAGCTATTTTTAGCATATTCTAGGTGCCCAAGCTTGAAAGAAGACTATTTGCATGTTTGACAAGTGTAAGGGGATATTAAACATGTGTCCAAATGCATGTCTAAGGTGTTGGAAATTGTGCCATGTGGATTTGGATGCTCCTTATCTTCTATATGTTTTTTGAAGCTTGTATCACTCTATTTATTGAGTTCCTTGAGTTGTATAATGCATAGTTTATTTGTAGGTAATGAAGTGCTACCAATATCACTCTATAAACAGGTGTTTGTGTTGAAGCACCTGTTGAAGAAGCTTGTACTTGGCGATATCTTATAACCATTATTTGAAGTAATAGAGAAAGTAATATACTTTTGGAGGGTGGGGTTTTTTACCCGAAAGGGTTTTCCCCATGTATAATTGGTGTTGTTTTATGTTTTCTTGCTACCCTATTTCCATTATTCCATGTATGTGATTCTCTTATTGTAATAGTAAAAGGTGTTAAACAAATTTTTTGTTACTCTCCCCTACTTAAATTAGTGTATAAAGTTGTATCTACTCACCCAATTTCCTTTCAGTTGGTATCAAAGCTTGGCCAGCCTTGGTTCCTTTCTTGGGTAGAAAGGTTTTTTGAGCTAATCTTCGTTTCAGTGGGAGTTTTGTAGAAGTGTGTATTTCGTAACCTTGTTGCAAGAAATAGATGGTAGACACATCTGGGATGATTGAGAAGGAAAAATTTAACAATGGTAATTTTGAGTTGTGGAAGCTCAAAATGGAAGACATGTTAGTAGACTGAGCCTTATGGCTTGCAATTTCATGAACCAAACCATCAGGCATGAAACAAGAGGATTAGGATGTTATGGATATGAAAGTCAAGGGTCTTATTAGACTTTGTTTGGCTGATTTTGTTCTCCTAAATGTCCATGAAGAGAAAACTTATGCTTCTCTATGGAAGAAGCTTGGTGATGTCTATCAAGCTAAATCCTTGGTAAACAAGCTTTTCCTAAGAAATAAGATGTCTTCTCTAAAAAATGGAAGATGGAAGATCTGTTGTAGGTCACTTGAACTCTTTTAACATGTTGGTTGCACAACTGGGTTCCATTGGAGACAAAATAGATGAACAAGACCATTGTATGCTCCTTTTGTGTTTGTTTTTGGATTCTTGGGATCACTATAATGTCCCCTTTTTAGTGTGATCTTGTTTTGTGATGGTTAGCCTATTATTTTGATCCTCGTAGGCTAGTGTGTTGGATAGGGGATCTCAGTGGTAGATGATGGTGGATATTGTTGTTTCCACCCCTTCAGTTTAGTGTTGGGTTCAGTGTTGGCCTTTGCAGTTCAGTGTTCACCAACTTCTGACGGCACGACAAAATACTGAGTTTGGAGGGAGTTATCAATATTTTTGTGGTTAAGTTATTTATTTAACTTATTGATTTATTATAAAGTCAAATTGACTTTATAAAACTAAACGCCACTTAAATATATTATAAAGTGATAAATAAATCACTTAAGTCAAAAAGTGTGCCCAAGGTATTTTCGTCAACTATTGAAAATGACTTAAATACATTTTAATGTATTTAAATGGAAAAAGTTGCACTTTTCTTGGAAGTCGTGCTTTTTTGAGATATAAAGGGAAATGTGCAAGTTGACCTCAGCTATTGATTATTTGACATTGCATCTTTGGATCTTCTCTATGGTTTTTGTCTGAGGACAAGGGTTTTAGGATTTTCTTCATTGGAGAGCGATAATTCTTCAATGTTTTATGATTGTGAGACTGTGAAATACCAGTTGAATGGTTGCTATTGAGGGAGCTTCGTACAAGAGTTCATATGTGCTCACATCTGAGTTTCTATTCAGTTTTTACTTGTTTACAATAAGGGAGAGGCTTTCACATCTGGGACACCATCTTCATTAGTTATTCTTGCTTTCAGTAAAGAATCTTCAATATTCTTCAGAGGCTGTGTAAAGGCTCGAAAATATCATTTATGAAATTTTATCCCTTAGTTTCCAAAATAATTTAATAATCCTAAAAAGGTGCAGAATAAGAAGAATAATTTAAATAATTTCATCGCTTAAATTCAAATGGAATATCATACATCAATGAATCAAGTATATCAAAACAAGGTTGAGCCTTCACTAGATTTAGCCATGTAGGCTTACACAAGAATCACCATCTCAATAATACATGTAAATTTAAATACTGCAATGCAAATTAAAGAAATAGCAAGATCATGAATGCAACCACAAAGAACCGTAACATAAAGATTGTTCATGAGTGGAAAACCCTCGTAGGGATGAAAAACCACTCGTAAAAGTGCCTCATTGGCTTAATGAAATGCCTCATTGGCAGAGCCTTACTGCCTAAAAAATCTTACTTGTTACAAGATGCCTTACTAGCATTGATACAAGATATCTTTCAAGCAATGATCGTACTGTCCCCCGGACATGACCATTTACATCTTCAATACATGTTACTAAATAATAAAGCAACAATTATAGAGGCACACATGATACTTCTACATAACAATTATCTTCTTAACATGTCCACATTTCATATCCTATAATTCATAGAACTAGACTCTTAACATATAAGTAGCCCAATTTTCCAGCATGAGGTTACAAGATACGTTTTCTAGTTTCAGCAAGGCAACATCTTTAGATATAAAGTTATGATAATGTCAACACTATCATGAATCATTCTCAAGTATTTACAATTGGGACAATTTTATCTCCAACGACCTCTCAAGTATCACACAAGTACACTAAGAATCATAAGGTGACCAATCACATGAAGCTTTATGAAAGTAATTCTAGCACTGCTAAAATACACATATGCTTAAGTAATTATAACAAGAATGTTTACTTCATTGATTCAAAGAGGTTTCAATGATAAGAAAATAATAATATAAAAGAGTTAAGAAGGTATAGCTCATGTATTTATAAGAATACATATATAAGCTAGAGAATATATATGAGTATACATTCTCATGCAATAAATCTCAAGATCAACTAAGTGAGATAACCATAATGCATGAGAAGAGTGTCATCAGTGAACTTAAACTTTAATAAAGTAAGGTATGATTCAACATTTATTTATCTTTTTATAAAATCCTCAATTTGATTCACAATACATAATATGCATAGGTAGATTGCAATCTACATCTATATATATATAGGTCCAATGTAATAAAATGACTCAAATTCCATATTCATAAGAGAAAAGCTCACAAGAAATAAATTCTACTACTAGTTTCTATATTTCACATTTGACTCGGTTTAATCATTCCTCTAACATTTCAATGAATAATTAAAATACAAATGTGTATCTTCATATTTAGTTTCTTTTTTAAAGTATCCAATAAGCCATTTCCAAATTAAATGGTTTAATCTAAAAATATATATTAGATTTGCATGACATTTGTAAGAAATACTTCCAAACAGAAATGTATACATTTTTAATGAATAAAACTTACCCAATTCACAAATGCATAAAAAAAATAACTATAAGCAAGTGTGTTCTTGCATTCAAGATAGTCAATTTTTTGTTTCTAATTAAATGATTTATTCTAAAATAACGAAGTTATATAATTTTAAAAGAAACATTCAACAACTAGAATTATATATATACCAGGAAGTAAAGTTTACCCATATTCATATTTACATACAATATATATTTATATATTTAAATAGATACTCATAAGTGAAACAATCCAATACAAAAATATATCCCATTTAAGCAGAAATATTTTGTTGAGTTTTAAATCTTGCTCTTATACTTATTATATTTGTAACCCTTTCTATACATATATAGATATAAATAGATATACAAAGATTTACATTTACATTTGAAGTAACTTACAATCTATCCTTTTTAAATGGAAAGATATATATATATATATATATATACACACTTTCAGGGAATCACACTTACATCAAAATAATAAACAAAGCTACAACCCTGTAAATATTTACTTTAAAATACTGCAATCATCTAATTCTCAGCATGATCCTTATAAATACACACACACACACATATAAATGTATATATATATATATATATATATATATATATATACATATATATATATATATATACATATATATATATATATACATATATATATATATATATATATATATATATATATATATATATATATATATATACATATATATATATATATACATATGTATGTATGTATATAAATACAAGATATCATTAAATTTTCCTGCACCAGGATGATTGGTAAACAACAATATACATGTACATAACATAAATTTCTCATTGAAGACTGTGATTCAAATATATTTCTCTTTCAATGAAAATAATTATTGTATATTTAAATAAATATATAAATATAGTATGGTATATATATATATAATTTCAAAAAACTAAGTTAATATTTGAAATGGATAACTGTTTTTCCCAACACTTTGCTTGAATGCCTAAACTCTTCGCCAAGCAGTGAGCACAACTCTATCTTTGGAGACCTATGGAAAATGAGTCCCTCAATTCTTATTTGGGAAGTTTGGAAGGAGAGAAACAGACATTTATTTCAGGATAAAGAATTATCGATCCCAAGGTTACAGTGCAAGGCAGAGGCATGCATTGTTGAACTTTTTAACTCTCAGCTGCTAGTGAAACAAAAGAAATCCAATTTTACCAAATGGGATGCCTGGATTATGAAACAATGGTTTGGAATCAAATCCCCTCCTGTGGCTTGTTCAGGAAATGCTACTTCTGCAGAACAACGCAAAAAGACGCAGTGGCTTCCCCCAGAGTCGGGTTGGGCCAAATTAAACTTCGATGGTGCCTCAAAAGGGAATCCGGGTCTGTCTAGTGTTGGATGCATAATCAGAACCAACACAGGCTCGGTTCTGGGTAAACTTGCTCAGCCTCTCGCAGATGGCACGAACAATGCTGTTGAGTTTCAGGCTCTTGTGCTCAGACTTAAACTCAGCAAAGAATTAGGAATCAAAAAATTGGTTATTGAAGGTGATTCAACATTAGTTATTAATGCTCTTAGGACAAGACAACTTCACAATTGGAAACTAGGTGTGTATTTGGAGGTGGCAATTGAGTTGCTTGACAGTTTTGAGCAAGTAATGCTAAATCCTACTTTAAGGGAAGGAAACATGAATGCTGACCTTCTATCTAATTTGGGAGTAACTGGACCTGGTTTCAAAGAATGTCATTTATAACATTTTCCAATGGGTGGTTGGGTGGGCTCCCCCCAGCCCCTCTTTTTGCCACTCGAACTCCTGGGTGGGCATGAGGTGGCTCTGGGACGGTTTTGGTGCTTGTGGAGGTGGCATTGCCATGTCACTCTTTGGCCTCTCTAAATTGCCGTGGGGAGGAGTTGGCTTATTTAAAGCTTTTTGCTCTTGAAAATTGCGGAGCCTTTGGTGATTTCCAGGGGGAATGTATGGCTATGCATTCAAGGCGCTGTCTATGCGACACGTCGGGTACGACAATCATTGAAATGACAGTTGAAGGGCCAGGTGGCGTCTCACTCCATTCAAAGTGATTATGGTTTTTAGTCGGAAGGACTGAGCTCGTAGCAAATCTTCATGGCAAGGACGAGATGATCGACCCGCCATTATTCAGTTTCGTGTGCGGAGGCCTGACTGATCCTCTCACGGGTCTATTAATGGATCTGTTGAAATCATTTTTAATGCTTTGTCTTCAAAATTTGGCATTGTCTTTTGTTTCTGTGCAGGGAACGACTATCAATGTTCTGCAAATGGCGAGGATGACAAAGTCAAAATTCACCATCCACATTTCGGCGGAAGGCTTGGAACGCTTTGGGGTCGACACACCAGTCTCTCTGGTGGCTACGGAGAGGCAGATTACCTTTCAGGAAGTTACGGACCAGAGATTAAAGAGAATTATGTCCGAGGATGATCCGGTGTCGTTGGTTGCAGTCAAAATGATCCTTGGTAAAGAACACCTGGAAAGAAAGGAGTATGCCAGAGATAATGCCCATATCTCTTCTCGGTTTCTTGCAGTGCTTCTGGACTTGGGGACCCCGAAGGCAGTGGCTATGGAGATGATGGTGCGCTTGTTCCATGACGACTTGCTTGGTGGACTTGAGGAAACAATGAAGGCGGCCTTCTTAGGTAAAGGCATTCCGCGCCTGGCTAACTTGGCTCTCCTATGGGACATGGAGGACGCTGTTAAAGTTTATCCTTTTCTCTTAGACCTCAAAGGGCCTGCTCTGTCGTGGCACAAAAAGATTGCGGATGTGGCTGTGGATTTCTTGAAGCGAAGGCTGAAGATGGTGTCGGAGGAGGGAATGGAGTGGATGGAAGGTTTTGTAAGGTTCGCTAAAATCAACAGTTTCATGTGAGGGTTGGCCTCTTTGTCTGAAGCTTTTAAGTTTTGTTGTCATTTTCTATCATTTCTGGTGGACTCCTGCACAAATTTTTTTGTGAATTTCGTCTTAAGATGGTCGTGGGTCGGCCTTCGACTCTTTCTCTGTTCTAATGGTTTTCGCGGCTGGTCTTTTGTTGCTCGTAATGGGACTGTTGAAATTGTGAATTCGTGTCCTGGTTGGGTGGGTGTTTTGTTCGACTGTGTGTCCAGGATGGACCTTCATGCGTTGCAGACGTTTGTATACTTCTTCAATTTTAATATAATAAAAACTACCTTGTGTATCAAAAAAAAAAAACTAAGTTAATATTTTAATACAAATGACAAATGGAAATCATCATTCTGTGTATAAAATATAAAATACAAGGAAGTTTGCAGAAGTATATGTATATATATTTATATATATATTGGAGTTGCATATATATATAAGAAAGAATGTACCAGTTGGTAAAACATTCAAATGTTTTCACAAAAGAAGTAAATCTCTTCATAGACATTATTGATTTCCACATTTAAAAATCAAGATACTTTGGAAAAGAACTTGAAAATTTGGAAAAATCTTTCTTGTTGAATTGCTTCCTATTGTTTCCTCTCCTTCCCGTTCTACTTGATGGAAATCTCTTCTTGTAGATTTTTTCCTCTCCTCCTGTTCTTCCTTGAATTTTTACTCCCTTTTTAATGTACTATATTTCAAAAATCCTCTACCCTGTAGCAATGTTCAATTATTCCCTTTTTTCTTGCAGAGCAGAGCATTCAAGAAAAAATTATGAAAACTATTGTGTGTCTGTTATTTTTTTTCTCTTTTTAAAGGTTTTCTCCAGCAATTTTCCAAATACCTAATTCTTGAAAACAAAATAATATATTTTCTTGCATAATATTTATCCTTGGTAAATAATGAAGAATGTCATTTTAATTTTAATTTGTAAATTAAATAACCATTCCAAATAAATAATAAAGAAATGTCATTCTATTATATCTAAAATAATTATTCTAAACTATAAACATTATCATTAAATTATAATTAATTCTTTTTGTTTTCAATGTACTCGTATTTCCCTACTAATTAAATTAATCTATATTTCCCAATAACCAATTCTTGAAAGTAAAAAATAATATTTCTTTTTATGTATTAAATTTTATCCTCGATAACTAATAATCAATATTTTAAAAATACCATTTTAATTGCAAAAGAAATATTTATCCTAAATAAATAATAAAGAAATATAATTTAATTGCAATTTAAATATTTATTCCAAATAAATAATAAAGAAATACCATTCAATTGTAATTAAAATAGTTATTCACAATAATCAAACATTTTCCTTTATATGCAAAATTAAAATCTATAATTAAATTATAATAAATTCCCTTTTTTTTTGCACTTTTATTTTGCTACTAATTCATTTAATTAAACTTTGAGAAGTACGATCAATATAATCATTCAACCAAATTAAATGCATCAAAATAGTATTTTTGAATTATAAATTACTTATTGAAAATAGGGGTCATGACATCCTTCCCCCCTTAAAGAATCATTGTCCCGATGATCAACTTAACTAAAAAGACAGAAAAATTTCATACCTCCTTACTCTATTTTACCTTAATGTCACGATCAACCCACCTGATAAGGATATCATCTTTTTCAATACCCGTCTATTTAGAACAACAAAATTTCCTGTTGCTAGCATTTATAAACTTGCACACCTCATTAGCACATCATGGCTTCTTCGAATTCACTCTATATACCTTAACTAATAATAACATGAAACTAATTTATACAATCCTCTATATCTTATGCAAATCTTTTCATATTCCAAAATATTTACGGACAGAAAGAAAAAAAAAAAAATGTTCATTTGGTCAACATACCTACTCGCCTGAGATGTCAGAACAATTGCCTTCATGGTGAAAAACAAGCAGCCCATACTACTTGTTATCATCATTACCAAATTATAACACTAAACAAAAAGAAAAATCTCAACAACCAGAAAATGCAAACCAATTATAATAAGATCTTCATTTGATCCACATCATAAAAGATAAAAGATCGACAAGTTGTCAACATACAAAAACTCATCAGTACAGTAAGAACATCAAAGATAAGATCACTTACTAAAACAAAGGGTTCAAGTTGATTACCATAGCAACCCAAAGTACCAGATGTCAAGAAGATCATCAAGAGCTCAATATTGATTCAACCGGTTACTAAATGTCACAACAAAAAGTAAATCTCAATCTATAATCGATGTATAATCCTTTACCTTTTTACAAATGCAACAAAAGTGCATCCAAGAGAAGTGCATTACATTAATTGACTAAACAAGCCATACAATGATCCATGCAATGATACATATCCATCTTTTGAATTACATAAAGAAAATAAAACATTAAATCAATCTCCAACTGCCATAACCCACTGGCCTTCCACTGGTTGAAGGTCAAGAGCATGGTTAAGGTGCTTTTCCCACCCAACCACAAAGCATAACACTTCCTCGGGATTCTTCCTAACTCGATGAACATTCGGCCCTGCACGAGGTGCCTAGAAACCAATAATAATAGGGTAGGAGGGAAACTCTTGATGCATGCCTGATTCCTTATATGCATTCTTATGCTAGAATGAACATATTTCTTGCATACAAGATGTGGCAGAGAAACATACAACATTTAAAAATTCTAGGCTTTCATTATCCGTCTATTTCAACGGTACAACTTGCTTTGGCCAAAGCATATGTATAAAACTTTGGTTGATCTTGGAAAAGAAGATCACCTTCTCTGTTAATCCACATTCGACATCCTGTCCCAGAAGGTAAGCTTAAAATTCATTACACCCAACACTTTGAACAAGAAAAATTGAATAATAGTGCATAACATGCTCAAGTTCACATAAAATGAATAACAAACAAGAATACATAACCTCTAGTGCCTAACTCACACAAGGTCTGAATACATAATGTACCTTTAGTGCCTCACTCACGCAAATATGGAATATGCCTTGCATATAATGAGCATTACTCGTTCAAGTTTACATACAATTATTATAGTAAGTGCATCTCTCGCACAAGTGCATTGCTTGCACAAAAGGTGAAATAAGCATGAATCACATTAGTAAATTTTCATAATCGTTGCTTGATCCAAAAACACAATGAGCATAAAAAGTGTATTCACACACAAATTAAGAATGTAATCATTACTCAAGGATTCAAAAACTTACTACAATGCATCACTCGCACAAGAGCATCAATAATATGAAATATGCATTACTCGCATTAGTATAAGTACAGTGAACATTTCACATTGAAGTATAAATATAAATATAATTAAGGCAACAAATTTTCTATGCTATGAATGCATTCATCCATATAGATGTGTCATTTACAGAGCATAAGAAATTCATCCTTGCACAAGCATACATGAGTTGCCACGTCAATCCTTCATACCTTGTATGTAGGACAAATCGAGATATTTATCTAAGAAACTTCCATCATGAATCACCAATGAAGGTTCTTGAACCTTGCATTTTTGATAGATTTGTGAATTCAACTAGATCCAAAATCCTATAGGAATAAAGAATCAAGGAATTTCAAGCTTCATAATACTACAACATTTACCCCAAGAACTAGGGAATTCTCCATATTCTACTCCCTCATACAATCTATTAGAGGTCCATCATGGACATGATAGAGAACGTAACATGAAACTTGAACAGTAGTTAAAAACATTCAAGAATAGCCACCATTAAGAAAGTAAATCAAAACCAAGGAAAGAAAAAGTCAATTTCAACAATAATTTATAAACGACCATGAAGGTCATAAGATCAATAAGTATCAGAAGTTTGATGGCTATACTTATTCATAAACACAATAAAAATTTAATGTTGGTCTTAACATCATTAATAAATAAATCAAAGTCAATGAAATAAATATCAAATTTCACAAGTTACATAACACATGAACTATGTGACTAAATCTAGCGATAAGAGAGGGAGTACAATACTAAGCTATACAAGGATTCCCAAAATCCAAGGTAATTAAGAGAGCACATTCTATCATGGAAAACAATGAGTCATTTAAGACCCAGTCACACAAAACTTGCCATCCGTACTCCTTAATCATCACTAAAGGTTCCAAGAAACAAAAGTTGCATCTCAATAAGAGAGATCACATTCACCATGCAATCACACACATAGTCATACACTAGCGAGCATCCTCGACCTAATATGTCTATACATCCCTACAAAGAGAGATTACCAATTCCCACTTACAAGGATTCACCATTCATCTGGATAACATATTAATGCATCAATAATTACATAAGATTCTCATTTGAACAAGAAATGAGTATATCCACAAGGTGCTTAACTTGCATTCTCGAAAGATCGTATGGCTTCTTACACACATCCAAATTAGGAAAAGAAAAAGCATTGCTAGAATATAGTTTATCTCTAGTCTAATTATGTTATCATTAGAGACATCCTTGCCCTTAAAGCATTCATCTTGAATTCTCTTCTCCCTCAAATGGTCATCTAAGATTTAAAACCATTATTGGTTGTAGGTAGTCGTTCTCTTCTTGTCATAACATTTTTATTTTTCCTCAAGCAATTTTGTAACTTACCCCCCCTTGGGAAGTAAATTCATCTGCCCTTTATGTCCTTAGAGAGACCCCTCTTCACAATATTTTTCTATTCCTACATCACCACTTCCTAGGTTGTCACCATGTACTATCCATATTGGCTCACTTCAAATAACACTATATATTATCCATCTTGGCTTAGTTTGAATGGTCATCATCACTCTTACTAGAAATTCACATGAAAACAAGATTAAGACGAAGGGACCTCACACCTCCAGAGTTCCTTGAATAATCATACTATTACTAAACTTCTACTCGGTTCCAACTAACCATCTAAGAATCACCCACAATTAGAGTTCACTTTTCAATGCAACAGGTTCATATGCTATAATGCAACCTAAGCATAGAAGACTCGAGGCCCAAGTGTTGAACCTGAGTGCTCTGATACCAAATCTAAAGGCTTGGAAATCTCATTTACAAAATTTTATCCCTTAGCTTCCAAAATAATTTAATAATCCTAAAAAGGTGCAGAATAAGAAGAATAATTTAAATACTTTCACCACTTAAATTCAAATGGAATATCATACATTGAAATGAATCAAGTATATCAAAACAAGGTTGAGCCTTCACTAGATTTAGCCATGTAGGCTTACACAAGAATCATCATCTCCATAATACATGTAAATTCAAATACTGCAATGCAAATTAAAGAAATAGCAAGATCATGAATGCAACCGCAAAGAACTGTAACATAGAGATTTTTCATGAGTGGAAAATGAGTGGAAAACCCTCGTAGGGATGACAAACCACTCGTAAAAGTGTCTCACTAGCTTAATGAAATGCCTCATTGGCAGAGCCTTACTGCCTACAGAATCTTACTTGTTACAAGATGCCTTATTAGCATTGATATAAGATATCTTTCAAGCAATGATCATATTATCCCCCGGACATGACCATTTACATCTTCAATACACATTTCTAAATAATAAAGCAACAATTATAGAGGCACACATGATTCTTCTACATAACAATTATCTTCTTAACATGTCCACATTTCATATCCTATTATTCATAAAACTGGAATCTTAACATATAAGTAGCCCAATTTTCCAGCATGAGGTTACGAGATACATTTTCTAGTTTCAGCAAGGCAACATCTTTGGATATAAAGTTATGATAATGTCAACACTATCACGAATCATTCTCAAGTATTTATAATTGGGACAATTTTACCTCCAATGACCTCTCAAGTATCACACAAGTACACTAAGAATCATAAGGCGATCAATCACACGAAGCTTTATGAAAGTAATTCTAGCACTGCTAAAATACACACATGCCTAAGCAATTATAACAAGAATGTTTACTTCATTGATTCAAAGAGGTTTCAACGATAAGAAAATAATAATATAAAAGAGTTAAGCAAGTATATAGCTCATGTATGTATAAGAATACATATATAAGCTAGAGAATATATATGAGTATACATTCTTATGCAATAAATCTCAAGATCAACTAAGTGAGATAACCATAATGCATGAGAAGAGTGTCATCAGTGAACTTAAACTTTAATAAAGTAAGGTATGATTCAACATTTATTTATCTTTTTATAAAATCCTCAATTTGATTCACAATACATAATATGCATAGGTGGACTGCAATCTACATCTATATATATAGGTCCAATGTAATAAAATGACTCAAATTCCATATTCATAAGAGAAAAGCTCACAAGAAATAAATTCTACTACTAGTTTCTATATTTCACGTTTTTGACTCGGTTTAATCATTCCTCTAACATTTCAATGAATAATTAAAATGAAAATGTGTATCTTCATATTTAGTTTCTTTTTTAAAGTATCCAATAAGCCATTTCCAAATTAAATGGTTTAATCTTAAAAAAAATATTAGATTTGCATGACATTTGTAAGAAATACTTCCAAGCATAAATGTATACATTTTTAATGAATAAAACTTACCCAATTCACAAATGCATAAAAAAATAACTATAAGCAAGTGTGTTCTTGTATTCAAGGTAGTCAAAATTTTGTTTCTAATTAAATGATTTATTCTAAAATAACGAAGTTATATAATTTTAAAAGAAACATTCAACAACCTGAATTATATATATATACTAAGAAGTAAAGTTTACCCATATTCATATTTATATACAATATATATTTATATATTTAAATAGATACTCATAAGTGAAACAATCCAATACAAAAATATATCCCATTTAGGTAGAAATATTTTGTTGAGTTTTAAATCTTGCTCTCATGTTTATTATATTTGTAATCCTTTCTATACATATATAGATATAAATAGGTATACAGAGATTTACATTTACATCTGAAGTAACTTACAATCTGTCTTTTTTAAATGGAAATATATATGTGTGTGTGTGTGTACAGACACTTTCAGGAAATCACACTTACATCAAAATAATAAACAAAGCTACAACCCTGTAAATATTTACTTTAAAATACTACAATCATCTAATTCTCAACATGATCCTTATAAACACACACACACAGATATATATATATATATATATATGCAAGATATCATTAAATTTTCTAGCACCAGGATGATTGGTAAACAACAATATACACTTACATAACATAAATTTCTCATTGAAGACTGTGATTCAAATATATTTCTCTTTCAATGAAAATAAGTATTGTATGTTTAAATAAATATATATATAAATAGAGTATATATATATATATATATATAAATATATATATATATATATATATTTAAATATATGTTATTTCCAAAAATTAAGTTAATATTTAATACAAATGACAAATGGAAATCACCATTTTGTGTATAAAATATAAAATACAGGGGGGTTTGCAGAAGTATATGTATATATATATATAATAAGAAAGAATGTACCAGTGGGTAAAAAATTCAAATGTTTTCACAAAAAAAGTAAATCTCTTCACAGACATTATTGATTTCCACATTTAAAAATTAAGATACTTTGGAAAAGAACTTGAAAACGTGGAAAAATCACTTTCTTGTTGAATTCCTACCTCTTGTTTCCTCTCTTCCCATTCTTGACTTGATGGAAATCTCTCCTTGTAGATTTTTTCCTCTCCTTGCTATTCTTCCTTGAATTTTTTACTCCCTTTTTAATGTACTGTATTTTAGAAACCCTCTACCCTGTAGCCATGTTCAGTTATTCCCTTTTTTTCTTGCAAAGCAGAGCATTCAGGAAAAAAATTATGAAAACTATTGTGTGTCCGTTATTTTTTTTCTTTTTACACCGAGAGGCGTTCTACAATCACAAAGAGGGTGGAAAAACTTGAGTACATAAAAAAGAAATGGCAATTACAATTAGACAACTGGCAAGCACACGCAGGGACATGTCGATGGTTTTCCTTTGCTTATTCTTTGTTTGCAACGACAGATATATAGCTCTACAGGGCACATGATTTTCCCATGGAAGGCAGTCGTAGGAATTGGAGGGTTTTTGTGTTGTGATAACTGATGGCAGTCGAAGAGTCGCCATACCAAATTGACGATAGTGGAGGAGCAAAGAGCTAATTTATTTATGGAAGAAATAGTAAACTAATTAATAAATAGCAAGGAAGGATGAGAGAAGAGAGAAATGAGAAAAATGAGGTTAGCGTTGGTGTGGTCTGTGAAGAGGAGGGTGAAAAATGTGAAGCCAGTAGTAGGGATGTGTTTGGCCTACGGCGATGGCACCTGCGTTGTGGAAGTGCACACTCAGCGTGGGTTATTTCTCCTTGTTCCGCTCTATTCTTGCACATGGCATGCAATTGTTTGCCCTTCCTATAGAGTGCTACTCAAATCCTACAATTGTGCATGACTCCATGTTTTCTCATCAACATTTTAAAGCTTTTCTAATCAAAAGTTTAAAGCTTTTCTCATGTATCTATATATTCAAATTATGCTAGCAGAAAAAAATGTTTTCATTTATTGATGTTTTAAGAGACTGTCATCGATGGCTGTTGAATTTTTTCTTCTTCTGAAAATATTATATAAATTTTCCTTTTGTTTTTATATTAACTTAGAAGTGTTGTACAAAGTCCTCAGTCAAATGATAAAACCAGGGGACCGTCTATGCCAGTGCCTACTTATATATTCTCAACTCCCTCAACACAAAGAGAAAACAAATGCATTCATTCCCTTCTATTCTTTTAGTTTATCTTTTTCAAGTTTTATCTTTTATTGATTTCATTACTTCCAATGGAGATGGCAGCTTCCGTGAGGAAATGGGTATCTGATAACAAGCTAACAACAGTGGGGAGTGGGGTTCAACTGTGGAAGCTTATTTTGCTTAAAACTGTGCAAGGCCTTCCATTAAAACCAACCTCAGACTGATACATGCAAGGTATGGACCTTTTCTCTTATTACAGTAGTGACTCCTTATTTTGTTTGAATTTAGACTAATTTAATTGAACAACTCAGAAGTTGTTTCAATTGTTGTTTTTTGTGTAATTGAAAAATAGGTTGTAGAGTTGCCTCTTGTTGCAACAAGGGATAACAATGAAGGATAGGTAATAATTGGCCTTCTCATTGTTGTTTTATTATATCATGTTTATTAAATTATTTATTTCACGTTATGTGCGGTGGAGTTCAATGTGTAGAACAATTCATGTATAACCAAATGTTAGTGACTCAAATGCATTTAAAGAAATTGTTGTCATTCTTTACTTGCTTTGTATCTTTCTTATGTGATTTTATCATATTGGAAACCTGTGTTCAATTGTGCAACCATTTTCCACCTTCTTTCCATTCAATCTGCTTTTATATTTGCATTTTGATTTTATTTGCTAGCGATTTGATTCTTACAAATTTAGTTGGAATCAAAAGAATTTCTCAATGAACCAAAGGTAGATTTATTTTTTCACTACCCTTTTGTCTTAGATCCACGACCTCACAAATGCCATTTATCGAACAACTGACAAGCTTTTCTTCATTGAGCGGATTGAAGGTTTTTACCGCCCCATTATTTATTGTCACTTTTTTTATTTATCAGTGGTGTTATTTCTAACCAAATTCTAATGATTTTCTACAATGGCAATGCCATTTTTCTCTGGTTTGTTATAAATTATGTTTCTTCAAAATCATTATAGATAGTTTGTGATGAGTAGGAAATAGATAAAATTGGCATAAAGCAAGGTAAATGGGTAGTTTTCTGCACTCAACGTTCTAAACACAAATTGCTCACTACACATGGTATCACAACAGGCCATTCTGAATCTGAATCGTACTACCCATATCACGAGTGGGCCGTCGAAGGAGAAGGCGTGGAGAGTAAAGACTAGCGGTGGCTATTTACAGCGTATTGCCAGCACCTACTTTAACTACCTAAATATTAAAGCTAGTAAATCATTGAAGTAATATTATTATTTCTAGGCATCTAAGAGTTGAGTTAATTATAATATAGTGGTAATAATTATTCATTATTTAAATGTTAACGCACCTCTTCAATCTTCTAATGGAAGATATTGTTTAATTTTTGGGGGTACAGAATAACTCAATTCTCTTAAAATTTTATAGTTGCATTATTTTTTGTTTATCGGTGGCATTATTTTTAGAGAAATGGCATCTATTTGGTTGTGGGTTGTTCCTTCTTACAACCTTTCTTCATTAAGAAAATGTTCTCTTTCCTCCCAACAGCTTAAATCCTTGTGGCTCCATTTTTAAGGAAGATGTTTATTTTAAACGAGTTTCAATCATTCCTGGCGGTTTTGTGCATCTATGGTTGCAGGACTAATTTGTGCTAGATTTGTGGCTCGATTTGTGCCACCATTTTTTGAGCTTATCTAGGTGTATTATAGGTACGTATGGTGAGTGACAATTAGTTTTGGGTTGTGATTCATTTAAGGATTTGTTGAAGATGTATTTTTTTCAAGTTTTTCTTTTGTTTTTATCCATCATACGTCATATGCCAATAGCTTTTTGGTGGATATATTAACAATATATATTCTACACTTCATTTCTTGAAATATTTAGAATAGTTTGCATAGAATTTCATAAGTAATGCAATTTACATTACCATTAACAAATTGTCATGTAAAATCGACTAAGAGAGGCAATGTTAAATACTAGCTATGTTTGTTTATGAAATATTAAACATTAAATTATTTATTATATAATATAAAATGATATTTGATAATATACATAATTAATTTTTAAAAATATACAATATAAAAATAAAATAAGTTAAACTAAATAATAAATATATATAAATTAAAAATAAAAGATATATTAAATATTAAATATTTTAAAATTATAAAATAATATCAAACTATATAATATAATAAATTATTTTATATTATATATATTTAATATTATATAATATTAAATATATTATATAGTAAAGTATACAAAACATTACCAATATGATTTAAGTAAATTACATAGTAAATTACACACAAAATTACTAATTATAATAATAACATTAATTAGAACAATGTTAATTATAATTGTAGGTTAACTTTATTAATTATTAATTATAACACTAACACTGATCCTGATTCCAACACCCACACGAATCCTAATTTTAACACTAACACTAATTCTAACTCTAGCATATATAACCTAAACTTTATTAAATATATATAGGACTAACACTATTTTTTTTCTAATTCTAATCCTAACACTAATACTAATTCTAACCCTAACCTTAACTCTATGTCTAATTCAAACTCAAGTTGTAACCCTAACCCTAAAACTAACACTAATTGTGTATAAAATTCTAATAGTAACACTAATTTTAACACAGACACTAATTCTAACACTAACACTAATGCCAACACTAACACTGATTCTAAACCTACATCTAACTCTAATTCTAACATTAACATTAATTCTAATACTAACATTGATTATAACCCTAACTCTTAACACACATTATTTCTAACCCTACCCCTAACTCTAATTCTAACACTAACCCTATACATAGCATTAACACTAATTCTAACCCTAGCCCTTACTATGATTCTAACTTTAACCTTAATCCTATTTCTAAATCTAACATGAATTCTAATTATAACCCTAAACCTCAACCTAACTCTAACAGTAATTGTAACTCCAACTCTAACCCTAACCCTAAAACTAACACTAATTCTAACTCTAACTCCACTAATTCTAACCCTACCCCTAAATCTAATTTTAACACTAACACTAACATTAAAATTAGCACTATTGTAACCCTAAACCTTACTCTAATTATAACTTTAACCTTAAATGCAAACATATTTTTAGAATTATCATTAATTTTAAATATAACCCTAACCTTAATTCTAATGAAGGTTACAATTATTATTAGGGTTAGGGTTATACCGTAAATATTGAAGTTAGGGTTAGGGTTCAATTAGGGTTATGATTTACTTAGGGTCAAGGTAAGAGTTAGATTTCAATTAGGGCAATGGTTAGTATTATGGTTAAGATCTAATTAGGATTTAGAATTAGGGTGAGAATTTAATTACAGTTAGGGTCCAATTTGAATAAGGGTTAGGGTTTAATTATGGTTAGAATTCAATTAGGGTTAGGGTTAAGGTTTGGGTTCAATAAGAATTAGGGTTATGATTATGGTTCAATTAGAGTTAGGGTTTTATTAGGATTTAATTAAGATTTGGGTTATAGTTGTGATTAAGGTTAGGGTTAGGACTAGGGTAATTGTTAAGGTTAGGGTTAAATTAGGGCTCAAAATTAGGTGTTGGGTGCATTTATGGTAGGGTTATGATTCAACTAGGGTTAGGATTCAATTAGGCTTAGGGTTCAAATGGGGTTAGAGTTCAACTAGGGTTAGGGTTATGGTTCAATTGGGGTTCACTTAGGATTCACTAAGGTGTAGGTTTCAATTAAGGTTAGGGTTAAATTAGTCTCTAATTAGGTTAGGGTGCAATTGGGGTTAGGGTTACGATTAGGGTTCAATTAAGGCTTAGGATGCAATTAGGGTTAGGGTTAGGGTTTAGAAAAGGTTACAACTCAATTAGGGTTAAATCAGTGCTCACTATATGTTAGGATTATGATTCAATTAGGAATAGGATTCGATTAGGTTTAGGGTTGGATTAGGGTTAAATTAAGTTTCAGTTAGGGTTAGGGTTCAACTACAAATAGTGTTAAAGTTCAATTAAGGTTCACTTACGATATATTTAGAGTAAATATTTAATTAGGGTTTAGGTGTGATTAAGATTAGGGTTAAGGTTGAGGTTAGGGTTAGGGTTAGGTTTGAGGTTAAAATTGTGATTTAATTAGGGTTAGGGTTAAATTATGGTTTAGTTAGGGTTAGGATGCAAATATGGTTATGGTTATGATTAGGGTTAGGGTTACAATTAGGGTTTAAATATGGTAAGGGTGCAATTAGGATTTAATTAGTGTTCAATTAAGATTACAATTAAGATTCAATTAGGATTTAAATAAGGTTAGGGTACAAATATGGTTAGTGTTAGTGTTAGTGTTAACACTAACCCTAATTATATCTTTAACCCTAACCGAAAATCTAATCCTAATTTTATCTTTAACTATAACCCAAAATATAACCCTAATTCATTTAAATATATCTCTAATTATTATACAAACCCTAACCTTGAACTTAACCCTAAGTATAACCCTAACCCTAACCCTAATTTTATCTTTAACCCTAACAAAAAATCTAACCCTATTTCATTTAAATCTATCTCTAATTTTAACACAAACCCTAACCCTAATCTTAATCCCAAGTATAACCTTGGCCCTAACCCTTATTTTGTCTTTAATTATAACCTTGGCCCTAACCCTTATTTTGTCTTTAATTATAACCTTGACCCTAACCCTAATTATATATCTAAACTTAACCCTAATCAAAGCCTTCTCCCAAACCCTAACTAAAACTCAAACTCTAATTCTAACCCTAACCCTAAGACCAAACATAATTATATTTCTATCACTAACCCTAACATTGATCCTAACCTAACCCTAACTTTAAACTTAACCATATACTTAAGCCTAACTCTAATTCTATCCAGAATCCTAACCTTAACTATATCGCTGACTGTAACCCTAACCTTATCCCTAGTTATAACTCTAACCATAACCCTAAACCTAATCTTAATTGTAACTCCAACCCTAACCTTCATCCTAACCATAATCATAACTCTAAGCCTAACCCTTATTCTATCTCTAATTGTAACCTTGACCTTAATCCTAACCATATCCTTGACACTAAACTTAAACCTAACCATGACCCTTACCCTAACCCTAACTATATCTGTAACCCTAACCCTAACCCTAATCCTAATCCTAACACTAATCTTAACCCTAACCCTACCCTAACCCTAACCCTATTCGTGATGATAAACCTAACCCTAACCTAATTAAACCCTAACCCTAATCCTAATCCTAATCCTAACCCTAATCCCAATCCTAACCCTCATCCTAAGCCTAAGCCTAACCCTAATCCTAGATCCTAACCTAATTAAACCCTAACCCTAACCCTATTCATAATTTATCCCAACCCTAATCCTAAACCTAACCCTAACCCTCACCTAACCCTAAACAAAATTAATAAACCTAACTATAATCCTAACCCTAATCCTAAACCTAACTCCAACCCAAACCCTAACCCTAACCCTCATCCTAATCCTAACCTAATTAAACCCTAACCTTAACTCTAACCATAACTTAAACCTAATTAAACCCTAACTCTAACCCTAATACCAACTAACCCTAACCCCAACCCCAACCCTAACCCTAACCCTAACTTAACCCAAACTCCCAAACCCTAACCCTACCCTAACCCTAACCCTCCCTAACCCTAGCCCTAACCCTAACCCTAACCCTAATCTAACCCTAACCCTAATCCTAACCCTAATCCTAATCCTAACCCTAACCCTAACCCTAACCCTAACCCTAACCCTAATCGTAATCCTAACCCTAACCATAATCCTAACCCTAACCCTAACCTAATTAAATCCTGACCCTAATCATATTAACTATCATATTATAATATATTAATTATTATAATAAAATATATAATAAATATAAAAAATAATTTATTTAAGATATTGCATGTTGCGCTGTGACTACTACTAGCATATATATATATATATATGATTTTAATAATATATATAAAATACGCCGAGAGATATCCTTCTCGAGGCGCCTATTCAATTTTTATAATAAAAATTTGATTAAAAAATAGGCGCCTCAAGAAGGATATCTTGGCGTATTATATATATATATATATGCTAGTTTTAAAGGTTTTCTCCAGTAATTTTCCAAATACCTGATTCTTGAAAACAAAATAATATCTTTTCTTGCATAATATTTATCCTTGGTAAATAATGAAGAATGTCATTTTAATTTTAATTTGTAAATTTGTTAGAATTGGCTATGGATGCCAAGATCTATGGACCAAATGGAAAGCACAAAAGAGAGACAATAGAATGTGACAAGAATAAACTATATTCAATGCCAATGATATGATTGTTGTTGTTGTATACAATGAGAGAGACCCCTTGGTTATATGGCCAAGGTGAGATGCAAGATGTCACAGGATTATGAAAAGTGTCTTAATCATATGACACGAGACAACTAATCACATTTACCTAGGTTCACATGTAGTAGTTGTCAAAGGATAAGATAACAACTAATGACAACTAACATCTTCTAGAAAGATTCCTTCTTATGACCTAAGTAAACTTAACTAAGATGTAAATAAGTCCCCTAGTAATGAATGAACTAGGTACAAGACTTTATTTACACCAACACCCCCCCTTAAGTGCAACTTAGGGAGTAGCATATTATTATGCAAATGACACAAAGATGCAAGAATGGGTCCCGACTACTAGGCCATGTTAGGTACCCATGTACATATGCAAATGCAATCTCTCACAAATGGAGAAAAGGAGAAAACCCAGTGGGAAAAAACTCCTCCCCAAAAGAGAGATGAAATACAAAATAGAAATACTCTCAATGAAGAATGAGAAGGTAAACCCCCCCCCCATAAGAGAGAATTAGAAGAGAGACAAGGTTCCCCCCCTCAATGTAGAAGCTCGACATTGAATGTTGAAGATGATCTAATCTCGCCGAACAACGTTCCTCCCCTTAGGAAGAAAAAAAACCATGAATGTATGCAAGATATAAAGAAGATGGATGGTGTATGATGATGTCTTTGAAGCATGCTCAAATGTTTCCATGTCGATGTCGAAAGTTGACACACTCTAAACAGATGTTCTAGGCCACACTACTGAAGAAGACAATCCAACATCTAGTAGAGAAGAATGTAGAACATGATCCAAAGACAAGGATATCTCCTCTAAAGACAAAGAAGCCTCCTCCAAATGTTGTCCAAAAGTATCCACACTCACGCCAATTTGTGAAGAATGATCATGTAGAGAATGAACAAGAGGGTCAAGGTGTTCCCTCACAACAACTGAAGAAGGTGCATCTTCAT
Source organism: Sequoia sempervirens (assembly GCA_007258455.2). Classification (NCBI taxonomy): domain Eukaryota; kingdom Viridiplantae; phylum Streptophyta; class Pinopsida; order Cupressales; family Cupressaceae; genus Sequoia; species Sequoia sempervirens. The sequence continues at coordinate 117,449 of VDFB02229386.1, forward strand.
CAAAGAGAAGATGAATGCTTTTGATGATGTCTCCAAAATCTGCAAGATGAGACTCCACAAACAAGTCTGAAATACCTATCAAGAAGTCATCCAAAGTAGCCATATCTAGAAGACTATGTATATCCTCCTGCACTAAGCCAAAACTGTTGAATCACAATTATCATCAACTACAATAGGAGGTGAAGATGTGACTCAATAGGAGGAGGAGAAGCAAGAAGAGAATTCTCTTTATCAACTAGAAATTCAAGACATTTATTATACTCAAGCTCCTCTAAAGTATCATTATCATAAGGTATATTATCAACATTAGCAAGGGGAATTAAACAATCTGCAACAGGATCATCTGGGAATGGAGAGATATGATGGTCTGCAAAAACTCCCAAATCTTGGTCCAAAGTGTGTGTGGGCACTCGATAGCTGAGATCTCCATAGGAATATCAACACCAATATATGAACCAATTAATCCTACAATGTGATTATTATTATTACCCCAAATTGATTGCTTCCAAGGTGTGTCTGGTTCAGGTATGAGCCCATAAAGGTATGGAAAAAGCTTAAGCCACCTAAGATGTGTCAGGATACCTTTCTTCCAAGACTCATAATTATCCTTATTCAACATTACCACATAAGGATGAATAGAAAGACCCATGATACCTCCTCAAATGATCAACACAAATGAATCGACCAAAAGATTAACCACCCAAATTCACTCAATCAAAGAACCCCCCAAGCAATATCTGATTTGGCTCTTTATATTTAGCGTCTTTACAGTTTCCACTTGCCAAAACAATGAAGTGGACTTTGATCTTGGTATATGCAAATGCCCAAAATAGGCCATAGAATCAAGTACAATTTTTGGAATACAATGAGATCAATCTGATCATACCATTGAAAAGTACATGAAAAATCATGCACTTTCAAAAAAAACTGCACCCAAAAATGTTACTGTAAGAGCAAGATATGAGCTCCTAAAATTTATAATTTGAGGACGAAGCAACAACACCTGTGAGAATCTGAAATTTCTAGAAAAACTAGACACCAAAACTAAAAATTTATTGCACCACTACAAAGAGTGCAAAAAATTATCCCAAATCAAAAAAAAGTTGCACTAAAAAAGGAGGTCGTGAGCATAAGATATGAGCGTCCAAAGTTAGACTGAAAAATTGAAAACTCAATCCATGAGGGGTAAAAAAATTCAAAGGAGTGCCGATGTAATGCTGACATCAACAACTCACAATGTTAAAATTGATGGTCTCCCGTCCGTCAAAGAAGAATATGCTCCTGTACCTGCAGAATATTCTTCTAACCACGAGCTTAAATTTGACACCTTCATGAACGTCACCATAGTCAGCAGTGGAATTTGTGACTGTACCTTTGAATATTCTTTTCTCAAAGAAATGCCGCTGGATTTTTCAATTGTGTGCCCAGGTTTTTTTTATTTTATATACTCGTCGGTAATTAACCGATGGCTGCTGTCGGTAAGTAGGCCGCAACCAGAGGCCACACGACAGACCTTATACAGAATGCAGGCTCGTGGGTACAATCGTACTTATCGCATGTACTCTACGACAATAAATCCGAAGAAAAACTTTTCCTTTTTTTGATTTTTCAATAGAAATTTTTACAATGAAATTTAATCACCATAAATAAATTTTTCAAAAAAAAAAAAACAAAAATTTATAGCGAAATAATTTATTTTTTTTGAGAAAATTCGTACCAACGCTACAATAATGACGATCTAGGGGTCGTACGACTCTATGGGAAAATTTGTTTTGCCTCATTAGACAACTGCTCCGATTTGGATGAATTGATAGTCAATCTTAGGGTTTTTGGCCCTTCTGGATGCAATGGCAGGGTCAAATTTGACCCAAAATGCTCCAAAATTGCAGCTACCTTATGGATCTGGCAACTACTCTTCAGCTTCAAACCCTCATAGATTTGGCCTCGTATGTCTGATTTGGATGGAACAAAAGGAAAAATTGACTTTCTTGAACCTTCTGGATGCAATGGTGAGCTTAGATTTGCACCAACAAGCTCTGATATGAACCTGCAACAAAGAGCCAAAAAAAAGGAACTCCCCCAAATCTAAGATCTCTCTTCAAAAAAAGACTCTCCAATGGCACCCAACCTATTCTGATACCATGTTAGAATTGGCTATGGATGCCAAGATCTATGGACCAAATGGAAAGAACAAAAGAGAGAATAAAATGTGATAAGAATAAACTGTATTTAATGTCAATTATATGATTGTTGTTGTATACAATGAGAGAGACCCCTTGGTTATATAGCCAAGGTGAGATGCAAGATGTCATAGGATTATAACAAGTGTCTTAATTATATGACATGAGACAACTAATCACACTTACCTAGGTTCACATGTAGTAGTTGTCAAAGGATAAGATAACAACTAATGACAACTAACATCTTCTAGAAAGATTCCTTCTTATGACCTAAGTAAACTTAACTAAGATGTAAATAAGTCCCCTAGTAATGAATGAACTAGGTACAAGTCTTTATTTACACCAACAAAATTAAATAACCATTCCAAATAAATAATAAAGAAATGTCATTCTATTGTAAATAAAATAATTATTCTAAACTACAAACATTATCATTAAATTATAATTAATTCTTTTTGTTTTCAATGTACTCGTATTTCCCTACTAATTAAATTAACCTATATTTCCCAATAACCAATTCTTGAAAGTAAAAAATAATATTTCTTTTTATGTATTAAATTTTATCATCGGTAACTAATAATAAATATTTTTAAAATACCATTTTAATTGTAAAAGAAATATTTATTCTAAATAAATAATAAAGAAATGTAATTTAATTGCAATTTAAATATTTATTCCAAATAAATAATAAAGAAATACCATTCAATTGTAATTAAAATGGTTATTAACAATAACCAAACATTTTCCTTTATTTGCAAAATTAAAATCTATAATTAAATTATAATAAATTCCCTTTTTTTTAATTTGCACTTTTATTTCGCTACTAATTCATTTAATTAAACTTTGAGAAGTACGATCAATATAATCGTTCAACCAAATTAAATGCATCAAAATAGTATTTTTGAATTATAAATTACTTATTGAAAATAGAGGTCATGACAAGTTGTACTTTGCATTGGGATGTGTGTTCATCTAGGAGAGGCATGTGAAGGAGAAGGTTGAAACGCCTTCCTTTTGGGCCATCTCTTTGCTCCATCTTGGACATCAATCTTTCTCAACAACATTTCTCTAGTTTATGTGTGGGAGAAAACAAATCCAAAGCCTACGCATTGCATTTCACCAGTTTCAACAATTCCTACCTAGCATGTACAAAACTTCTTTATTTAATTATTTTGAGGATATCTGGGTATGTCTATTGTGTGTTATTTTTTTGTATCAATTGCTAGATCTACAATAGTATTGTAGTTGTTCTTGAATTACTTGTATTTTAGTTTTATATCCATTTTATGCTTGGTGCACTTCTCTATTTGTTGCTTAAAATTCATCAAATCAAACACAAAACACAAAAACAAATAGTTTTAGTTCAAATTTTGAGTTGGAGCCAGTTGGTCGCTCTTCTCAATCACCTAGTAATGGCTATTGGAAGCAATACTTCCACCTTCAAGATGGATGAGGTTGTTGCCTCATTACTATTTGAGGAGATGTGAAGGAAGTCTTTTGAGATGGCCAGGGAGGCCCTTGCAGTCCGTGGTAGACCAAAAGAGAGAAGCAAAAAGAAAGACAAGAAATCTAAGTCAGTCTTTAGGGAGATGAAAGTCTCCTGATAAGAAGTCCAAGGCAAAATGTTGGAATTGTGGTGAAGTTGGTCACATTTGGAAAGATTGCAAGAAGGAGAAGAAGAAGAAAAAAAGTCTTTCTCTGATTTTGAATTCAAGAAATCATCCCAAGATGATGGAGAAGCATTTATTATAGCCTTGGCAACCCATGCATCTGATAATGTGCAGTTGATAGATTCTGGTGCATCTTTCACATGACTTCTCATAGAGACTGGTTCTCAAAGTATGAGGAATACAATGGTGGAGAGGTGTACTTGGTTGATGACTCTCACCTAAAGATTGTTGGGCGTGGAAGAGTCAAAATCATATTTCCTAATGGAAGAGTGAAGGGGATTGATGGTGTCTTGCATATTTGGGGTTTGGAATGAAACTTGCTTTTTGTAAGTAAACTGAATGATTCAAGAGTGCAAGTTGTTTTCTCTGGTGGAGAATGTAAGATGACTAGAGGGGCTATGGTGTTGGCTAAGGGAGTTTGTATTGGTACTTTGTTTTAGCTTGATGCATGCACTGTATAGTACAATAGTTCTTTTGATGTACCAAAGAAGAGATCTTTGGATTCTTCATCCTCATCATGAGATCATGCAAAGAAGAAGTGTATTGCAGCTACATCCGATGGTCGTGAATTTTGAGTTCCTAAGGGTGATCATTCCATGGGAATGAAGCTTCCCGCAAAGAAGACAATGTTATGGCACCAACAACTTGGTCATATTGGTGAGAAGGGTCTTAGAACCCTGAAAAATATGAGCCTTGTTGAAGGCCTTGATGATTGAAATTTTGAGTTTGACTTTTGTGAACATTGTGTATATGGAAAACAACATCGTGTTTCTTTTTACTCCAGTTCTCATAAGTCTTCTAGGATCTTGGATTATGTACATTCAGATGTTTTTGGTCTTGTAAATGTTCCTTTGTTATCAAAATTTTTATATTTTGTTTCTTTCATAGATGATTACAGTAGAAGGGTATTTATTTATTTCCTCGTAAGTAAAGTTGAAGTCTTTAGTCAGTTTAAGGCCTTAGTAGAAAATAAAACTAGTAGAAAGATTAAATGTTTGAGAACTAATAATGGTGGTGAGTTTTGTTCCATATATTTTGACAAGTTCTATAAAGAACATGAGATTGAAATGCATAAGAAAACTCCCTATACTCCACAACAAAATGGAGTTGCAAAGAGGGTGAACATAATGTTGATGGAGGGCTAGGAGTATGTTGAGTGGTGCTAGCCTTGGGCATAAATTTTGGGTTGAAGTAGTAGCTACTATATGTTATTTGATTAATAGATCTCCTACATCAGCGCTTGTCAGAAAGACACCCATGGAGGTGTGATCTGGTAAAAAGCCTTCAATGAGAAATCTTAGAGTATTTGGTTGTGAAGCTTACACTCATGTTCCAATTGAGAAGAGGTCTAAGTTGGAGAAGAAGGTTGTTAAGTGTATCTTTATTGGCTATGGTGTCAGTGTGAAAGGGTACAAGCTTTGGGATCCAGAAGATCAGAAGGTTCTCTACATTAGAAGTGTGATGTTTAGAGAGATGAAACCTTCCTTTGTTGAGCTACAACCAGAGAAAGAGGAGAAACAAAAGGAGGTGGTTCAAATTCCACGTACTTTGAAGAAAGAAGAACTAAGTACTCCTATTGGACTTGATGATGAGGAGAGCTCGAGTAGTTCTGAAAGTTTTGAAGAAGGAGAACCTCAACTTCAGCCTTTGAGGAGGTCTACATGAGTTAGGCAGCAACTTGAAAGGTTTGGATATTCAATTTTGGATTCTAGTTGCATATCTTCCTTGATTACTAATACTAATGAGCCTAGTAAAGTTATAGATGCACTAGATATGAATGATTCAGATTCTTGGATGCAATCCATGGATGAAGAGATGGCTTCTTTAAAGAAAAATAAGACTTGGGATCTGGTACCTTTTCCTGTTGGATGTAAACCTCTTAGTTGCAAATGGGTTTTCAAGAAAAAGTGTGGTCCTGATGGAAGTGTTGAGAAGTATAAGGCATGGTTCGTTGCTAAGAGGTTCTCTCAGGTGGAGGGAATTGATTATGGGGAGATATTCTCTCTTGTAGCGAAGCTAACATCTATCCAGCTTCTATTGTAACTTGCAGCAACATATGACTTAGAAGTGGAACAGATGGATGTGAAGACAACATTCCTTCATGGTGATTTGGAGGAAGAAATTCACATGTCATAGCCAGAGCACTTTATTAAAAAGGTAAAGAAAATTTGATTTCTAAACTGAAGAAGTCTCTTTATGGTTTGAAACAATCTCCTAAAATGTGGTATCAAAAATTTGATATTTATGTGTTGTCATTATGATTTCATAGATCTAAATCTAACCATTATGTGTACTTTAAAATGATAATGGTCACATTCTCATTATTCTCCTATACGTAGATGATATGTTGTTTATTGGGAATGGTAAAAGTATGATTTCAGATTTGAAGTTTCAGTTGTTAGCACAGTTTGAGATGAAAGACCTAGGTGAAACTGGGTAGATTCTAGGAATGGAAATCACGAGAGACAAAGCTAATAGAAAGCTTTGGTTAAGCCAGAGCAAGTATGTGAAACTAGTGTTGGAGAGATTCACCATGGTAGATTGTAGACAATTAGTTGTCCCTGTGATGCAAGGGACAAAGCTTTTTGTGAATGATTGTCCAAAATCTCCTACTGAGATGGAGGGCATGACCAAAGTACCGTATGTGAGTGTAGTTGGAATTCTGATGTATGCGATGGTGTGTATGAGACTAGACATTTCCCAAGCAGTGGGAGTTCATAGTCGTTTCATGGCTAATCCTGGATGGGTGCATTGGGATGCGGTTAAGAGAGTGTTCAAATATTTATGAGGTACTTATGAGTATGCCTTGTGTTCTCATGGTTATCCTATTGGACCTCAACGTTCAGTGAGCATTCAAGGATATGTGGATTCAGATTGGGCAGTTGATATTGACAACAAAATTTCCCCCAGTGGTTATGTGTTTACAATGTTTGGTGGTGCTATTAGTTGGATGAGTAAGCAATAGGTTGTAGTTGTGTTGTCCACGATAGAGGCAAAGTATATGGCAGCCACTCATGCTTGTAAGGAATCCATTTGGCTTAAGAAATTGTGTTCTGACATTGGTTTGGATGCAAGACAAATTACTATTTGTTGTGATAGTCAAAGTACAATTTGTCTAGCAAAGAATCCTACCTTCCATGCAAGAACAAAGCACATTGATGTTCAGTATCATTTTGTTTGTGATATGGTAGAAGATGGAAAGGTGAACTTGGAGAAGGTTGACACTTTGGTGAATGTTGCAGATGCACTAACAAAACCAGTGAGCACAAAGAAGTTCAGATGGTGTTTTGATTCCATGATCCTTGGGGTCTTGAGCAGATGATTTTGTATGGCTCTTGGTAGGTCTTTGACAAGTGGAAGAATGTTGGGATTAAGGTGTCTCAACCTTAGAGTCCTAAAATTGATTTAATTGATGTAATTTAATGTATTCATTTGTATAATTTAAATGCCTGTGGTGTCATATCATAAATTGGGACCCATCGGTTGGGTAGCATCCTTGTTGGAGATGACTGGATGACACATTATCATCCCAAGTAGACATAGGCATCCCACTTTGGAATCTATGACATATAATAGATTCTATGACATGTCATAAGGCATCTTTGAATGCATTGGTGAAAGTTGGCACCCAAGTTGGGTTATAACAGGATGTAAGAGAATTAGTTATTTTTAGTCAATTATGATAGATTCTCTTACAACTGTAAGTGTTGTGAGCTATGAAAAATTCTATGACAGTTGTAAGATGTGTAAGACATCTGTCATAAGCTATTTTTAGCATATTCTAGGCACCCAAGCTTGAAATAATACTATTTGCATGTTTGACAAGTGTAAGGTGTGTAAAGTAATATTGAACATGTGTCCAAATGCATGTCTAAGGCGTTAGAAATTGTGCCATGTGGATTTGGATGCCCCTCATCTTCTAGATGCTTCTTGAAGCTTGTATCACTCTATTTATTGAGTGCCTTGAGTTGTAGAATGCATATTTTGTTTGCAAGTAACAAAGTGTTGCTAGTATCACTCCATAATAGGTGTTTGTGTTAAAGCACTTGTTGAAGAAGCTTGTACTTGGTGACATCTTGTAACCATTATTTGAATTTATAGACACTTAAAAATGTCTCAATGGATCAATTTGACTAACTAGCATCATTTCTTCCTAAAACCCATCCTCTTTTCACTTGTTTAATTAAATAATCCTAATTATTTAATTAAATGCCTCATTTTCACATATTAATCTAATTGACCTAATTGGGTTAATTCACCCCCTCTCACACTAAAATTTCATCTGATTTGATTAAATAATAAAAATTATTTATTTTAACTTTAAGTCCTCTTATTTAATTAAATATCATATTTGCATCTCCTTTTGATTAAATAAATCAATAATTTAATGAATATCCTCACATTACTCGTCTTGCACATTCAAATTTAGTTTTAATTAACTAAATTTCTAGTTTCCATCTCATCCACTTGCATAGGGAATATTCCAAAGGAATATTCTCCTATTTTGCTCCAAAAAAAGGTAATGACTACTCCAAACAAACTTTGAAACAACTTTTTAAAGTTGTTGCAAAGTGTGTTTGTTTGCATGATTGTGAGCCCTTGATCTTTCCTTGTTCCATGTGATCAATTGATGAGAATCCTTGATCCATGTTTCATCCTCCTTTCATTTGTGACCATTGATAGATCAAATCAATCTCATCCATTGCTTTTTTATTTGATCTCCATTAAATTAATTATTTAATGAATATCATCTAATTCCCTTGATTTGCATAATTAAAACTTTTTTTTAATTATCAAATTACTAATTCTCCTACTTGCAAGGGAATATTTCTCCTTTGCACTTGGAATATTCTTCCCCTTTTGTACAATTAAACTTTGTTTTAATTTGCAAAATATTTATTTCCTCACACATGAGAATATTCCAAAGAATATTCTTTCTCATCGCTCATTTGAAAAAGGGAATATTCTTACAAAACTTCATGTGCAAGTTAACTCAAAACTTCTTGTGCATGTTAACTTGTGACCTCTCATACAGGTTAAAAGTGTGTTTGTTTGAAGGAATGAGAACCCTTGATTAAATCTCATCATTGATTCTATTCCATGTTGATAAGAATCCATGATCCATGCCTCCATCTTCTTCCATCCTTGACCATTGATTAGCCTTTTTTATCTTAACCCTTCATTTCTCATTTGCTTTCCTATAAATAGGTTACTATTTGGAGACAAATGGATCCATCTTTTAAGAGCAAAATTATGATGTGAAAATCACTTTCACTTGCACTCATATTTAGCACTTATTTAGCATCCTTTTAGCTTAATTTACTTGCATCATTACAATGATGGAGATAAAGAGATAGTAAGATAATGAAAATATTTTGCCAATTTCTTACAACAATGGAGATAAAGAGCTCGTAAGAGCAAGTGGCCAATTCTCGATGAACAACAAGTGGGGATCATCATAGAAAATTTAGATCTGGATCTATCCTTTCACTTAAATATGAAATTCATTACCTCTTATGACGAGCTTGTCCCTAGGGCCCTTAACATCGAGAGAGCTCTAATCTCACAAGGAAATACTAAAGCCTACAAAGACAACCACCCATCAGCCAATTCAAATGACAAGCCTTGTTTCTAGGATAAGAACAAGAACGTGACCAATGATGGTGCAGTAGATGCTAAGGTGGTCCTAAGTGCTCCTAGTCCAAACAACAATCAAATAGCTAACACTCAACCAACTGTACAACAAACAACACCATCACAAAACAATTAGGTCAATACCATCAAAACACAACAATGATGAACTCCCAACAAAAATAACTATCCGAAACATAAGTACACATAGTTTTCAGAACCTATTGAAACCATCATGAAGAAATTGGTAGAGTCAAACCTAAAAATGCTTCCCAATTTTGAAAACTACCAAGAACCATAGGATAAACCACCCCAGTACAACAAAAAAGATCTTTGTGACTTTCACACAATTAAAGGGCACAAAACATCGAGCTGTATGAGGCTCAAGAATATTATCCAAGATCTCATCGAGAGTGAAGATATATCTATTGAAGTACCTATCGAAAACCAAGATATTAAGATATACAAGAACCATATGCCATATCATTGCAAAGGAAACAACACTAAAAAATCTAAGGATTACACAAACATGCAACATACCTATTCCAATGTAGTCGCTTCCTGTGATAGTGTCATCACCGTCATCACCATCAAATGGCCTAGTGCAAAGTGTGGAGTCACCATGTGATGTGGTAAAGTCACAATCCAAGGAGTCCCATCTCAATCTAGGACACAACCTAATTTCCCTACATCAAACCCTACCAAGTATAGTCTCCTAGGTCAACTTAAGAAGACCCTCACATAGATTTCTATCTTAGAACTATTGAGGCTATCACCCGCACATGGGGAAATATTATAGAACAATTTTAAGCTATGGTAGGGAATATCACTAATCATATTCTCACCTTCTCAGAACAAGACCTACCACCATAGCCATCTCATAACCATTCTTTGCACCTTGAGGTCATTATTCATAAGAACAAGGTTAAAAGAGTCTTAGTGGATGGAGGTGTTGGCTTGAAAATTTTCACCCTTCAGTTGATCAAGAACCTGGGCTCTTCAGAGGATACTATCAAGAAAACAAAGAGTACCACCATCAAAGCATATGATGATCAAGAGCGGATATCATAAGGCATCATTGCACTACCCATCCAAGTGGGACCTATCATTGCAAAAACTACATGCCAAGTGTTAAACCTTGATCTCCCCTACAACATCCTGCTTGGCCCACCATGGATCCATGCCCTAAAATTTGTCGCCTCGGCCTATCATGAATGTGTAAAATTTCATTTTGAGGGCAGAGAAGTTACCATCCATGGCAATACTGAGCCTTTTTACTACTGCAAGAACCTTGAGGCCAAGCTTTACAATATACTCCAGATCCCTAAGAATGATGAAGGGCCTACATGATCCTCCTCATTTATTAACCCATCAACCCTTGCATCAACCTCAAAAGCAAAAACACCCATTGTGCAAAACATTCCCGATATTAAAGCAGTGATCCAAGATGATGGTTATGGAAACTATAAACTAATGAAGGATACATTTTGTGTTGGGAGAGCTACCTCTTTCTCCCAAATCTCATTGGAAACCCACACCTAGCATCGAAGTTGCCAAAAAATAAAGATGGCAGCTACTACCTTCACCAAGTGGGAGGGTTTGAACAAAGAAGATGCCAATAAGGAAGATGTCTCTGAACTACTATATCAAGATGAACAACCCATCCTTGTTCTTCCCATGGAAGATGACAACAAAGGGTTGCAGCTAATGAAGAGTTAGGGATACAAAAAGAATGAGAAACTAGGACAAAATGACAATGGTTTGCTAGAAACCAACATTCCTGAGAAACGTCAAAAAAATCTCAGCTTAAGATGTACTACTAGCAAGGTTACTCTTATTGGGAAAGGTACTTCCGCTAAACAGACTAAGGCTTCCTCTTGGTTACCAACATCGTGTGATACCACCCTAGATGACTCCCCCCTTGATGTTGTCAACCTATTTGAGAATAACTCCCTTTTCATGACATCCACAACATCCTTCACCCTGAGCAATCAATCGACTGAAATATGCCTAATATACCCACAACTCATTGAATTGGACCAACAAGGACCGCCAATTCTAGATTTATTCGAAAATAATGAAGCAATCTCATAATTCATGGGACTCTGTGACAACCTACCATGGGAAGATCACAAAGCAGGTTTTGACATAGAGCTCAACACAAAGATGTACTACGAGGAGATGATTGAATCCTTCAGTCGCAAAATTGATGACATGCAACTAACATACAAATTTTTGAGTGAAAACCACACTGTGGCACTTTATGATCCTAAAATAGTAAAAAGAAAGGATGTATCCAAGATTGAAAACCTCTCCAAGGTGCCCAAGGATGAGGGATTCAATCTCCCCCTTAGTGCGATGCATCCAAAAAATTCAGCAGTATTAGTAGAAAAGGCCACTCTAGTCAATGTGGGAACAAAAGAGGCACCAAAGATCACTTTCTATGCCGAATCCTTGTTGGATGAAGAACAAAAGAACCTAGCAATGTTCCCAAAAGAGCGAAGAGCTAACTTTGCATGGTCATACAGAGATATGCCAAGGCTCAATCTAGAAGTAGTTGTGCATCATTTAGCAATCTATCCTAAAGCTAAACCAGTAAAGCTTAAATTAAGGAAAATGCACCCTTAGATAGCACTCTTGGTGAAACTTGAGTTACAAAAGATTCTTGATGTTGGATTCATCTGACTGATAGATTATCTTGAGTGGGTTTCCAACTTGGTACCAGTCTCCAAACCCACTGGGGGAATCAAAATATGCATGAATTTTAGAGAATTGAACAAGGCATGTTTGAAGAACAATTTCCCTCTTACTAACATTGACATCATCGTGGATCTAACAGTTGGACATGAAATGCTATCGCTCATGGATGGTTTTTCAGGCTATAATCAAATCATGATCACCAATGAGGATCAACACAAAATTGCATTCACTTGTCCATGGGGAACATATTGTTGGAACATGATGCCATTTGGGTTGAAGAACATAGAATCAATCTATCAAAGAGAAATGACCCTCATCTTTCATGACATGATCCACAAAATAGTCAAAGACTGTGTGGATGATAGTTTGGAAAAATCAAAGAAAAGGAGTGAGCACATAGAAGTCTTGCGACCCATCTTCAACAAAATCGAAGAGTATAAGGTATGACTAAACCCAAAAAAATGTGTCTTTGGGGTTACATCAGGGAAGCTTCTTCGCTACATCACATCACAAAGAGGAATAGAAATTGGTCCAACAAAAGTGAAAGCCATCCTAGGTGTGGAACCTCCATAAACATTGAAGTAGATGAGAGGGTTACGAGGAACATTGCACTCCATCTAAAGGTTCATAGCATAGTTGTCAGACAAGATCCACCCTTTCTCACACCTTCTCCATAAAGATATTACTTACAAGTGGGATGAGAAGTGCAATAAAGCTTTCCAACAAATCAATGACTACTTATTGACACCTCCGGTGCTCATGCCACCAATACCAAATAAACCATTGATCTTGTATATCTCAACAACATCAATAGCACTAGGTGTTCTTCTAGCATAACATGATGAAAATAGAAAGGAAAGAGCCATTTACTACATCAGTAGGACCTTGGTGGGCTATGAAATGAACTATTCATCCATTGAGAAAACATGCTTAGCAATAGTTTTTGATTCACAAAAATTCAGACACTACATGTTGTTGCATCAAATCAAACTTATTACAAAGATCGACCCATTAAAATACCTGTTATCTAAAGCAACTCTCACTGGGCGAATGACCAAATGGGTAATCATCTTGACTAAATTTGACATAGAGTACATGGAGAGCAAGGAAATCAAAGGACAAGTGATCACGGACCAACTGGCGGATGAACCTCTCTATGTAGAGAATCCATTGATATCTGAATTCCCTAATGAATCAATGTTCCTTATCAATGCAACAAATCAATGGAAAATGTAGTTTGATGGATCGTTCACCCAACATGGATCAGGGGTGGGTATTCTTTTTATCACCCCTCGAGGTGATTGTATTCCAAAGTCATATAGGCTATCATTTCCATGTACTAACAACATTGCAAAATATGAAGCCTTAATCACAAGTCTAAGAATAGCAATTCAATGGCATATACAAGAGTTGAAAGTCTATGGAAACTTACAATTGGTTATCAACCAAGTCAATGACGACAACCAAACTAAGGATGATAAACTTACTCCTTAAATAAGAAGATGGTAGAAAATCTCAAGGATCTTTTCATTGATATAACTTTTGAGCATATTCCTCGCATGAACAACCAAGCAACATATGCTATGGCAACAATTAGATCATTGTTATATACATGCCACACAATGTCCTTCAATGTGAATTCTTTGTAGAGCACCTTCTTGTACCAACTTTTGAAATCCCATAATATGAATTTGTGTGTGTCATCGTTGGTTCTTGATCCCTGTGGTATCATGATATATTCATCTACCTTAGAAGAGGAATGCTACCGGTTGATATCACCTAAAACCTTAAGAATACCTTTGTTAAAAAGGCATCCCAATTCGCGATCCTAGGTGATACCCTTACTGTTGAAGCATTGAGGGGACATTACTACAATGTCTCAACCAAGAGGAAGCCTTGGCCGCTTTAACAAAGGTACATGATGGAATATGTGATTCCCATTCTAGTGGTCTAAATTTAACCAAGAAATTGTTGAGGACGAGGTATTATTAGCCAACCGTGGAAAGAGAAGCCCATCACTATGTGCAGAAGAGTGTCTAGTGTCAACAACATGGAGATTTTATTCATGCTCCAACTTAGGAGTTATAACCAAAGGTCACACCTTGGCCTTTCTTACAATGGGGAATTTATCTCATAAGGAAGATTACTCCAACCTCATGAAATGGAAAAAATTTCATCATCATAGACACTAAGTACTTTACCAAGTGGATTGAAGCCATTCCTTTGACCTACACAATAGGGAAGCAAATTGCTAAGTTTATCTCGAATTACCTCATTTTCCATTATGGTATTTCACAATACCTTATCTCTGACAACAAAACGCCCTTCAAGAATTAGGATGTGAAAGAGTTGTGTCAAAGATTCAACATCCACCATCGATTCTCACTTCATATTACCCCTAGGGAAATGGTCAAGCTAAGGCTACAAATAAGACCATTTTGCAGATCCTAAAGAAAAATGATGCAGAGCAAGAGGATTCATACCATCAAATTTCTATATTCTTGGCAATAATCAAGTATACAACTGAAATTCTTCATTCTTGAGGCAATCTCAATCCTTTAACCTTGAGCAACATGGGCTCCAACTTACACAAATGGACTCCAATCTCTATCAGACTTGGTAAATGATTCCAACATGCTTAGATTCATCCCAAAAACTCATTACAACCATCCAAATATCAGACAATAGTGATTTAAGGCTAACCATAAACAAACTATGCATAGCTTTGTTCAAACATCAAGAAAACCATGCTTCTTTGACAACTCTCCACCAAAATGAAATACACAATCTACCATAAATTATGAAAATGAATAAATGAATATTTTTCCTTTAAAGGGTTTTTAGAACATGTAAAAGCAAAAATTTTCACCAATTTTTATCACTTTTTGATGGTGGAATAAAAAGATATGATTTTTTCTTATTTGTTGGAAACCTTAGTTCCTGAACTGGGTAGTCTTCACCAAAATTGTCATAAATCAATCAAAACCCAATGAAAATTGATCAAAAAAATTGCAAATGAAACTAGATTTACATATCTAACATTTCCAATAGGTCTGATGTCTTTATTTTTTTTGTACAATTTCTACCATTCTCTGTAACGACTTACAAGTTCTAGAGAAAATAATCCCATAGGGCTGTCAATGGTAAAATGATCATAACTTTCTCCAAACTCAACGAAAAAACACCAAACCAATTGAAAATGAAAGATATTTCATTCCTCTATCAATAAAAATCAATTTTTGGTCTATACAACTTCATACAAAGCCATACCATGTAAAATAACAGGGCATAACATTAGAAATTGTAGAAAAATTCATGTCTTCCTTCATAAATTCTTGTTCAAACTACATTCCCACCCCCCATCATGATAGTAAAGGAAAGTTTGAGCCTATCTAGTTAGGTACCTTTTTCATCACAACAAGCTATGGATCAGTAGCATATCAATTGTCAACACTTGAAGGTGAACGCTTGCAAGTACCAACCAATAGTCTACATCTTAAAAAGTTTTATGCCTAGGATTGAAGGGTGTAAATCTGAAAATACAAGAAAATTGAAAAATGATCAAAAATCCCAACAAAAAGAAAAAGGATTGAAAAAATAAAGAAAAACAATCATCCTCTAGTGAAAACCACTTTGGTGACGCTTAGGGCAAGTACCTTGGTGAAAACCTAGCAAATAGGTGTCTTGCGTAAATAAATCACCTCTATCTACCTTTGGCTCTTTATCTTATCATTCTTGGCATTTCCTCCATTTGTCGCATCATCATCTTGTTTATTCCATCACCCATCCACATCTATATCATGGCTTGATATCATGAAGTATCGTATCCCCTATAGTACTGCTTGGCATATTCCAAAGGTTAGCTTGTCTTGCCTATATCGAGGTAGTCTATCACATCACACTGGGGGCAATTCATTTTGGATCAGATTGGGTTCTTGTATATCTTAAGGTTATTTGAAAATGTCAAAAAACCCAAAAACATTCATAAAACATTCATCAAAATACAAAAACACTTGCAAAATCAAAAAATCCAAAAACATTCAGAAAATTGTAAAGTCAAAATCCAAAACATCCAAAATACATCAAAATCCCTAAAAATGTCAAAACATTAAAAATACAAAAACAAAATCATGTCAAACTACATTGTCTCTGAGCTTGAACATAGGCAAGGACATCATTGATGTGCCCCTAAGATACCCTAGTCCAGTCCTTTAGGAGTCCATAATAAACTGACAATCCATTAACTGTTCATCTTCATCTTCAAATAAGTTGAGTCAGTCAAACTACATGGTCTTTGCATGTATAATGTAGGAAAGGATTACCTTTGATTAGCCCTTGAGGCCCCTAGGATAGTCTTTTAGGTTATGTTTTTGGTTGAAAAAAATAGAAAATCCTTAAACATTCAAATATTGAAAATTGAAAACACAAAAACATTTGAAAACTTAGAAAACACAAAACATTTAGAAAAACTCAAGAAACCAAAATATTTACATAAAATTTCAAAAAGACCAAAAATAGCCTCAAAAAATTTTCAAAATACCAAAAACATTAAAATATTCCAAAAATCCAAACCCATCCATTCCATTATGATTTCACTCGCAATAAACCTCCATCCATAATAAATTAAGTGTCACCTTTAAGCTTTGGAAAAATAAATAGAAAGAAAGTATTGCAAGTCATAAAGTGAGAACCTAAGTGTCAAAAATCTAAAGTCTAGATCATAGGTAAACAAGTTAGTGAATTTTGTATCAACAACTTATCAAACACCTCATCCTAATCAAACCATCTAATAATATGTCCTAAGATGCATCCTTCTTGCAATGGACATCAACATCAAAAATCAACTTAGCTAAACTAAACTGGCAAGATATATCAATAACATTGACTGTTTGTCTTTGATCTTTTCTTTCGATTTATCTTAAAGAACCATTATGAGGACCTCTCAATGATGTCTATATGATTTAGAGAGAAAAGAATGGGGCATTGATCATTATCTTTTGTTTGTTGTACTTGTGGGTTTTCTTGTAAAATAATCTTGGTGCATACTTGCTTAGTTGTGTATAGGGAGGTTGTTTGGAGTAGATTGTTGACTATTATGTATGCTTTGGTCCGAGATATCCAAAACTTCTAAACTACATTCCGACGGGGTTTCTATATGTCGAGATGTGAACAAGAACTATCCTATCTATTTGTGGAGTCAAAGTCCATGTCACTAGATGTACAACAACATCCTGGTTCTTTATACCTTGATCTATCAAGTCTATGTGTTATATCAAACAAAAGGAATGATGAAAAATCCCAATCCCAAGATATGAGAAAATCATCATCATCATCATCATCTCTCATCACTGTATCTAATAAAGTCTTAATGGATCAAGGACTTCTTGGACTTTTTGAATCAATCATCAAAATCAATGGTCAGATCATTTATTTTATTCTTCTATCTTCTTTCCATGCTAACTTGGTATCATGACAGTCAACAAAAACATCATCAATGCATCCATCCTGCATCAACAAAACATCAACATGCATACATCTTGCATCATCATAATATATCACAATATAGAAAAACATATTTCACTACAACATCATTATCATTTAAGTTGTGATGAATAATATAGATTTGTTATTCGAAGCATCTTAGATCGTTGCATTACCATATCATAAACATACGTTGCATTATCATAGCATAAGTAAAAACATCTACATAAGCATACATATCATGAACATTCATAACATCATACTATAAGCATACATCATCTCATCATAAATGGCATAGAAAAGTACACAAAAAGAAATACATCCTGCATCAACATCACATTTGCATATCATGACATCACATCCCATATACATCACATCATAAAAAATCATCACATATTGCATAAATGAAAGAAGTGCATCCATACATAAGCATAAAATAAAGACACCTCACATATCGAATGTGAATCATCCCGTATATATATATATATATGGTGACTATCATGGTACAATATCTGAATCAGTGTATGTATATCAATTAAAAATACAATATCCACAAGGTTATAAAAAAGGAGCCCATGAATGTGTATTTGTACAAATAATTGAGCAAACAATCAAAAAGTGTCTACACAAGCAGACTAGCCTTGGTGGCTGCTCAACTCACCCCTAGACGATGGTTGATCCTCAACTCTAGGCGGTGCTATGCTCTGTTGTTAAAAATCAGGTTGTCTCATCATCTGAGGAACATCTATGTGGCAGTGCATGCGGTAGTAGGCTATCGAGTAGTAATTGCCTCTCTATACAACCGAGCAAATACAATTTGACCCTATGATGCAGTTGTCACTACCTCCAAATGTTATCTCTACTCAATCTCCTGGGCTAGTTTTTGCTGCAACTAGATCTCATGATCTCACTGTTCAGTCATGGCCTAAAGTTGTTGTTGTAGTTGATCTCGTTGTGCTCGTAGCCAATCTCTCTCAACTGTAATAGCCTATATCTATGCCTGTAACTAGGCATCTGGCTGTACAGGTGGAGGAGGTGTTGTTGCCCCTGGAACCTGTCCATCATGTTGCCCTAGCTGATGCCTTAGGTCTTGATGACCCTGATCCTACTGCTGCTGATGGTCCCCATCACCTGATACTTGTGCCTAATCTTGTCCTGAACTCGACTCCCATCCCTTCCTCTATCTCGGCCGCCATCTCGACCTTCGCGTCTGCCTCTACCTCTAGGGTATGCCCCTGTTGGATCTATTAGGCGCATAGGTGGCATGAATCATGCATCATATGTTGGGGTAGTCCCCGCATCTGGAAGGCCTTGATTATATGCTCATGATTGTGGGATGAGCTATCTAAAATCATTGGTCGCCACAATGGGATCAATGGGGGCTCCCCATTGTACCTCTCTTTGAGCTTTGAAAAAAATGGCAATGTAGTCATCAACTGGAACATCCTATACCTCCCTAAATTATAGAGCAACACAATTTGGGAGGTATCGCTCAATGATTATGTGCTCTCTAACCTACATGTACTAGGTCTGTTGAGCAAAATCTAGCTATTGTCGATCATTGTACCATGTTGGATGTTGTAGCCATGGCCTCCATTTGAACACCGTCATGTCATTAATGACATGACACCAATATGGAAAACTTGTGGGGCCCATTGCTACACTGTCATTGTCATTGACACCTTGTACCAAAAAATGACAGGCTCGTCCTTATGGATATCTACAAGAACCATCAAGGGCCTCAACATTGCAATATGCTCGTATGCCCATATACGAAGTAGAGTCACACTTGCTCCAATGCTCCTTCCCTCTCGATAGACAACCTCATGCATATCATGGTACAATGATGCAAGGGGAATTGAACCCCAAGCATACATAATGTCCCTCTAGATCATACCCTCCCATGCCAAAACCCATCCAAGACTGAAACCTATGCCCCATCGGTCTAAAGCAATGACACCACAAATCAAGGCTGCAACAAACAATCTAAATGTATCCACCTGACCGCGGTAAAAATCTAGATCAATCTAGGAGCTAATCAAATTAATATGTTGTCTTTGTAGAAGAAAGAAACATGCATCTCTACCAACATTTGTGTCATAAATGGCACACTCTCCTTGGATAGGCAATTGTAAAATATGCCACACATCCTCCAATGTGACAGTCACCTCCTCAGTGGGCATGTCAAATGAAGAGATCTCACTATGCCACCTCTCAACTAGCGTCGTCATCATAATGAGATGGGTCCTAATCTTGGGCAAGAAAGAGATGAAGCCTAACCCTAACCTCCCTAGCTGCTCCACATCATCATCATCAAAGTCTCTAACTATAGCCAAAATATTGTATTGATGCTCTTGGGAAATTAGTAGTGGAGGATCCTCCTACACACTTCGTACACACAACGTCAATTTGCTAAAAAGTAAAAAAAGCTAATCAAACCTTGAGATTTTGCATCCCAAACATTAAACATGTTGTTGAAATCAATAGCATTGCTCTTTTAGGGGTGCGTCACTATATCCATTTAGGGGGTGCATCACCATTTTGGCGATACACGTTGCTATGCTCAGTAGTAAATCGACATTATTGTGCGTCACTATATCTAAATATCGGGGTGCATCACTATTTGCAAGGTGTGTTACCCATCGCTTTTGGGAGACGTTGAACTTAAAAGCCCATGAGTTGTTATATTACCCCTGCAACCCCCTAATCAAATGCATCACTGAACCAAAAAATTGAGGTGGATCGCTAAATAAAGGGTGCGTCGCTATAAAATCAATAGCAATGCTTCCGATGCTTCAAAAGAGGCGCTATATAGCGATGCCCCTAAAGACCTAACTTTGATCCCCTATTAAATGCACCTAAAAGCAAAAATCAAGACAATTTTCAAATCACATACCTGGGGTCCTACGTCTACACGCCATTGGTACTCTCGAACTCAATCCGAAAGATGAAGAGAGAGCACATATTGAGCCATTTTGTCAAGGTATCGAAGCTCAAACTATAAAGATCTCTAAGGGCTGAATGAACAAATGAATTGGAAATGTCACCCTTCTCACCTATTTAAGCCTAAAAATTAAGGTTTTTTGCCCTAATTTGAGGCAAAAGCTAGGGTTTTGACATGTTTTACCTATTTCCACCTTGTGCAACCTATTTTGAGCCATTTTTTGCACTTTTGAGGCCATTTTTTGGTATTTCAAGACCTATTTGGGCACTTGAGCTTATATTTTACCTTTGTCGAGAAATCAACCCAAAATTCAAAATTTCTGCCCGATTTCTTGAGGGGGCAGGGAACCAACTTATTCCTTCCATTGGGGCAATAGTGGGGCATCTAAAAATCAGAATTTTTTTATTTTTTGATTTAAACAACAGTTTTTTATTTGAAAAGCGTTAGTCTTTAAACCTACATAACATGTACCTTGCTTCAAAGGGGAAAAATGTAGACACTTAAAAATGTCATGAATGATATCATGCACTCAAATTAGGTATACTAACATCATTTCATCTTGAAACCCATCCTCTTTTCACTTAATTGATTAAATTTGCATCGCTATTTAATTAATTATGTCATTTTCGTCTATTAATCTAATTGACCTAATTAGGGTTAATTCACCCCCCTCTTGCACTAATATTTCGTCCTATTAAATTGAATAAATCAAATTATTTAATTTAATCCCTAAAGTCCTCTTATTTAATTAAATAACCCTAAGTTATTTAATTAAATGTCATATCATATCTCCCCTTTTCATTAAATCATTTATTTAATGAATATCATTTAATTCTTCTAAAATTGGATAATTAACATTATTTAATTATCTAATTACCAATCCTCCCACTTGTAAGGGAATATTCCTCCTTTGCACATTCTTCCAAAAGGAATATTCCCATGGAATATTCCTTCTTCTTTGCATAATTTAATTTGGCTTTACTTAACTAAATATCTAATTTTCCTCACCCATGAGAATATTCTAAAGAATATTCCCTTTCTCTACTCATTTGAAAAGGGGAATATTCCTTTTTGAAACAAACTCTCAACAAACTTTTGGGAAAGCTTTTTGAAAGTGTGTTTGTTTGGAAGAATATGAACCCTTGATTCTTCTCTTGATCCATGTGATCATTAATTCTCATCCATTGATGAGAATCCATGATCCATGTTTCATCTTTCCTCCAAATTTGACAATTGATTAACTTTTTTAATCTTAACCCTTTATTTCTCATTTGTCCTCCTATAAATAGGTCACTATTTGGAGACAAATGGATCCATCTTTTAAGAGAAAACTTATGTTGTTAAAATCACCTTCACTTGCACTCATATTTAGCACTTATTTAACATCTTTTGGCTTAATTGACTTGAATCATTAGCTTAGCTTCCATTAATGGCTTCCATGATAACATAAATGTATCCATTTAGTATAGCGTGTAATTAGGGTTTCAATATTTTTAGCTTAAAATCTATTTAGATAAATTTGCATACACTTACATCGATCATCTTAGCCTACATCATGTTAAAATAGCTTGCATCATGTTAATTTAACATCTAAATCATGTTTTCATACACATCTTTCATTGGTTTCATTGATTCTCTTCAATAAAATCAATTGAAACTGACTCATTATCCACAAGATTAGGAAAGGGTCACCATTCCACATCAATGCGATGCCACTCCCCCAATAGGATAAGTTTCAATGGATTAGAATAGGTGTTTTTGAAGCTTTCATGATTTAATATGTTAGTTTTAATGGATTCCTAGTTTAGTTTTTTCATTGAATGATCTTATTGGACTGATGTTTAGTGGCTTGAATATGCTTCAAATCCTCATGGATCAAGTGTAGTTAGCCCATGCCAATTCGTTGACCACACTTACCAAGAATGCATCCCTAAAAAACACCATAAAAAAATGGGCTATAGAAAATCTTGTAACCATGTCTTGTTGATTGAGTTGTTGTAAGTAGCAATAGTTTAAGTGGCTAAATCATTGATGCCGCAAATTACTGACATCATCAGAATGGGTGAGTAGAACAAAAGAAGATGGATCAAGAATGAAGTGAGAACAAACAAAGCTGAGACTAATGATCTACTTTCCCAATTGCAACTATGGAGTTATTATGCAACCCATGAATCGCCACTAAATTAGGAGAAAACTCAACCTGTTTTCCTATATTGTGAAGAACCCTGTTGGTTCCAACTCAACCTCATATCAAATTTGATGTGGATTGTGGTTTTATTTTTGCAAGCATTTGATTTTTTTTGTATTTTTCTCAATATATGAAATGCAAGACAATGCATATAAAGTAACATGGAAATAAACTAATGAAATATGAGGCAAACTATTAATAGTATTGGAACTATAGAAGCTGTAAGTGACGTTTATTGATAATAGGATATATTTATAGTGCTCAAACTTCATCAAACATACCCGAAAAATATAGCTGGCGTCTTACTAAAATTTTGGGAATGTAACACAATAATGATAATTCTAATGTAAAAGTTCGATTTGCTCTTATGATTTGATTCCTCACCTTTATCAATGTTGAAGACGACTTTATAGGCTAGGTCGTTCCCTTCTGTAAGATATAGAGCAATATTGATAGGTGTTTTTGCCTGTAGATGTAACGCCCCTCTGGCTAGGTCAACATGTGGGTTGGAAGTGCAATTTTAGACTGTCATCACGTGCCAAATAAGCTCCTAAGTGTAGCTGCCTAGCAAAGCAACCCCTTCCTTGGAAATCTTGGTTGATACCCTTAATCTATAAGCTTTTAATCAACTCAGACATGCTTGAAATTTGTTTGTTATAGCCTTGAAATGTAGATCAGTTGTAGAGAAATGCAGTCATAGATGATTTAAAGGCTCTCACACAAATCTGGAACAAACCCTTGAAGAAAATTAGACAATTCTTCAAAGAAACCCTTGTATTAGCTTCTCTAAATGCCTTAATACTGTAGCGTTACTGTAGCACATATTGTAGCAGCCAACACAAATTTTGTTGTGCAAATGATTAACTCTTAAATTTCTAATCTATAAATAGATAATCATGAAACCCTTGGAATACTTGTATTTCTTGACCAATATGCTCAACTATGGCTCCTGAATGATGCCAATTTGGAATGCTAATCTTCAATGGATCTTTCACCACCTCAAATTGCTGCAACATTGAAGAATTCTTGTTCTCCAATGGTAGAAAATCACTGTAACCCTTGTCTTAGACAAATGCATAGAAAAGTAAAAAATAGAAGCAATGTCAAATAATCATCAAGAATGAGGTTGACTTGCCTCTCTTTTTCCTTATATCCTCAAACGCACAATTTTCAAGAGATTCTAATTTTATACATTTAAAATGTATTTAAATTACTTCGATTGCCACTTTATTAAATTCACTTGGGCATACCATTTAGCTCAAATATTAAAATATCACTTTTTAAAATATATTTAAGTGGCTCACTTTATTATAAAGTCAAAATATGACTTTATAATATCCCTTTTAATTCAAAAGTCACTTAACTACTTAAATAATCATATCTCCCTCAATACTCAATATTTTGACGTGCCATTAGATGTTGGAGTCAACACTGTATAACCCCCATGTGTCTAGGTGCCCTGTCTATAAATAACAACACTGCCAGAATAACTTACTATAAATAATAAGTCCCTTAAATTGAGCCCATCATTGATCTGCAAAGGCCTAAAACTGAACCCAATACTAAAATTGAAGGGATGGAGTATCAACAAGCTCCATCATCTGCCACTGAGACCCTCTATCCAAACATATTAGCCTACGAGAGTCCAAGTAATAGGCTAACCATCATAAAACAAGATCATGCTAAAAAGGGGACATTACATATACCTATGTGAGTGATTTGGTAGATCGATAGGAGATTAGTTGATAATGAGGACACACAAAGAACATCCTAAAATTTTCCATCCCCCAGATCAACATACCCTCTCTCACACACCTCAAAAGGAGTGTCATGACCCATCAAAATGGAAGGCATAGTACATGGTTCCAAAGATGCAAGTTCATCCTTAGATGAAGCCATGTGGTGCGAGGCACTTGAATCAAGAACCCAACTAGTTGGTGGAGAAGAAATTGCTATAAGGGTCTTGCCCTTTCCTTTCCCTTTTTTGTTGTCTTTAGCCTTGTGAGACCCTTCATTCGAACTATGTTTGATTGAATCGGGAAACAATGAGATTATTATTTTCAAGAATGTGTGTTAAGTGATGAACTTGTTTCTTCAAAAATTTATGTTTATCACATCCAATTATTTTATAATAGGCACATTTGACCTTCTCTATCTTAGACTTATTGTCATTTGAAGATGAGGTCTCATTAGCTATAAAATGCATAATCTCTCTTGATAATGAATGGTCCACTTAGCACTCATTGCTTCTAGGTGATGCTCACATAGGTGAAGCATTGAGCCTAACTGGGATGCAATGAGTGCTAAGTGGACCATTCATTATCACAAGAGCTTGTGAACCACTACTCATGAAACATGGGTCAATGAAAACGACTCAAAAAACTACATTGTTGAATCTTGACAACAATATCATAATTTGACATGTGTAGAAAATACCTTCTACTTATTCATATTAATTTTTAAAAAAATATATTTGAAAAAGCACACTTCAATTATAAAATGCAAAATATTATTTTATATTAAATTGTTAGTAAAAAGTTCTAAAATTGAATCCGTTTCTTTAATTTAAAAGACAAAAAAAAGAAAAGAAAAGAAAAGAATTTCATACTATTAAAAAAATAAACATTATTGAATTTAGTCTCTTAGTAAAAATTCTAAAATTGAACCCTTTCCTTTAAAAATTTGAAAAAGACAAACAAAAATGCAAAACTTTAGACGGTTATTCAAAAGTTCTAAAATTGAACCCTCTTCCCTTAAATTTTTTTTGAAAAAAGAAATTAAAATAAACAATTTAATTTTATTTTATAATGTTACTATTTCAGTTAAATGTTTAATTCGACCCGACTAAAGAAATTTCGGAGGCTGTGTGGTGGGACCAGTCCGTAAATCTCGAATGCAGCTCTCTTGACAAAAGCAAAAGAGACCATACTCCGGATAATGGGTTTTCATTAATTGAGAACCAGTGAAATTAAGACACCCTAAAAGGTTACATATTACCAACGAACAAACTAGAAAAACTCTGCCTCTGTTACAAGCAAAACAAAAGTTTTAACACGACAAAGCATCCCGCCATTCTTGACAGCTTCTTCAAATTATACGTGTAAGTAACAATTTCACCCCCGGTTGCTTTACATAAACATTTATTCAATCACCGGATCATTTCAATGTAATATATATCTGTTCTTTGTATCATCATTTCAATTGAATACCTTATAAAATATCTATCGACAGTGCCACAATTGAAGAACGTATTCGACGCATGCAATGTAATTATTCTAAGTCGATGTGTCTTATCAAAGTGGGCTTGATCTGTTTATTAATTCTTTATGGCAGGCTTTTCTTTAGGGGGACTGGTTTGTGTTATCTTTCATGTTCTGAGTATTTTAATATTTATTGGATGCCATATTATTTCAATCTATGGTGTTGTGGGATGTAGAAGTAATAGGAAAATTCATATAGTTGAATCAGTGGGACTTCTTTGACTCTCAACTGCTCTAGTTGACGAGACACTACTGCAAAAGTTTAGATAGAATCTCAAGAAAAATTTGGCCCTCTCTGCATTTTTCGGGTTTCTCCATGTTCATAATCTTCCAAATTTTGGAGGGTTAGATTTTAAGGCAATGTAACAGATGGATGTTTTTTTGTTCAATTTGCTTGATTTTCAAAAAATTATGTAGTAAGTAGCAGATATTCTTCGATAACACCAACTGCGTTTTGATATGAATTTCAAAAATTACTAGATGTAGATTTACCCATTTGTCTTATTTATGTTTAAGAAAAAATAATTATCCATCTTCAGAGCGAATATCTGGACATGGCTGTGTCCATTCCACTTATTTTACCATCATGTTCTTTTTGAATGACGAAGATTCGCTAACTATTCTATACTTGTTAAAACCTTCCATGTGTTTAAATTTCCCCGTTACAGACTTTGCAATCAAGGAGCTTTCCATAAGTTACTGTGAGGACACTTCTCTGGGTTGAACGAGAGCTTTGTTTTCCTTTACATTGGCATGGGTGTGCATTCCTTTAACGCGTTTGTATGCATCTCCTATTTCTCTTCAGTTGATCTGTAATCAAGAAAGAGCTTAACATCAAGGTTGACATTCTTCAAGGGAGCACTGAAATATGATCTGTGCATCGATCAATCTAAAGGATTATTAAATGCTATACATAGATGGTAGATACCCTTTTCTACTGCAAATTTGTCTTCCTGAAAACTGTGCAAGAAGGAAACTGTGTTATTTCCGGCAACTTTCTCCTTAAGAATTGAAAAATGGGACGGGGAATGGATGTTATTCAAACATCCATGTCTGAGTTGAGTCGAGCTGAGTGCTGCTCTTTTATCTAAAAATAACTTTGGGACTTTGGATATGATATAGGTCAATATCTTATTTATTTATTGCATATACCCTTTCCGCATTAATGATTCAGATTCATCTTGTATGATCACCTGCAAACTGATACACCAATAGGAACTAATTCAATTTTATGAATGTGGAACGCAGAAAGAACCTCTTTAAATCATTTCAAGTCCGTGGAAGTAGGTCTTTATATTTTTAAAAAACTTCTTATGGCATCACTAAGCAACATGCTTCTGTTCTGGTTCAATAGAGACTAAGGAGGGCTGCCCTTGTTTCATAATTTTTACATACCCCACATTGGATCCTACAGTATTAATTGGGAAGTCTATCTTCTTATTTTGCAGAATAGACTTCCTTGCTTTTTTCATTCTCTTCAAGTCTGTTTGACAGCATTTTCGGTTAACCTTCCTTCCATGAGAAGATAGACTTCCCAATTAATGTTGTGGGATCCATTTTCTGTTAACTGTCTTGCCATGTCAACATACCTCTTTTTTCTTACCAAGATTAACATCTTCTTTCAGCTTATCTGTGCTTCAATATTGACAATATTGGTCGTAATTTGAATTCTTTATACTGCAACATGTTGCGAAGCTTCATACTCTTTGCATATTTTAGTAAATTAGTAATTACTAAATAGTTATGTTGTAGAGGGTATCATCTCTTTCAAATTATCTTCCGTATGTACAACACACCTGTCTGTTGGCTCTATGAGCTCTTCTTCATATTTAAGTATTTACCCTCCTTTGAGTTGTCTTCAGAACTTGAACTTCGTTGTTCTGCACCTGCTTCATGATTCACTAAGTCCATACAAGCCTACTATTTGTTATTTCATCTACTATGTTTGTGCTGCAAAAGAATGAACTAAAAGGTAGTAAGAGATGTTTGGCAGCTTACAGGTACAGATTTATCTTTTGAATTCTATTCGATTCCTTGGTTCCTTCACCTATCTGGGCCTGTTGTTCTCCATTTTAGGTTAGCTAAATCATCTATTCCATTGGTTTAATTTCTTGGACTTCACATCCTACAGTATAATAGTCCAGTGTTTGAAACTTTGAATGCACTTGATCCCAACATTCTAACTTCCTATTCAATTTAACATTGATCAATAATTTCAGTCTGATATTTTCAAGAAGAATTTCAACATTTTGGAAATGCATTATGTCTTCATTTTGATTTAGCAATACATTATTTTCAATAACAATATTGACATCATCATTCTGCTGTTTGAAATCTGAGTTTAAGGCTTTAAAATTTGAGCACAAGAAAGCCAGATACTACGGGAACATTCTTATCCTGTCAACAGGGCTAATATTACAGCTGTTAGCCAAACATTCAGAATTGTTACTGCCA
The DNA here is from genome assembly GCA_007258455.2 of Sequoia sempervirens. NCBI lineage: Eukaryota > Viridiplantae > Streptophyta > Pinopsida > Cupressales > Cupressaceae > Sequoia > Sequoia sempervirens. The sequence goes on from VDFB02229386.1 coordinate 145,957, forward strand.
TCAGGGTGACATCAACACAATCCCATGCCGATGGCTCCAGGCCTCTTCTATCATCTTTTGCTGGAAAACATTAAAGGAATGATGAATGAACAAGTGCTATGTTGCAACTCACCAAACCCTTGATTTGAGATCCTTGAAGGACTAAAACTTAGTACATCTCTCCAAGGTCTTGATCTTGCATGAAATGGCTTGATTGATGATGTGATCATGATGCTTGAATCTTGACTTGAAACTTGAAACCTACATCACAATGTTAGCTCCAAAAACATACATGATGCTTGATAACTTTGACATGATGCTTGAGATCTTGAATGCTAATATAGAAGATTGATAAATCTAGTCTTTAACACCTTTGACAATAATATTTGCTATAATTTTTGCTCTCTTGCTTGTTCTAGGATTTGAATTGATAAAAAGACCTTGGTTTTATAGGTATTTTTCTAATTTCCCGAAAATTAAACATTACAAGCCGACATTTGAAATTTAAATTTGGATCATAAATAGGCCGCCAAAAACATATTAAAAGTTTAAGTTTCAGGGTGTAAAAAATGATAATTGCATTAATTAAATCATCACTCCCCTTTCGGAAATTGCAATTAATTAGGCTTGTAGATGCATAATTGGGCCAATTAGAGGCTTAATTAAGTCCAATTAATTAAGGGACCCAAACATAGTGTGAAAATGTAAAGGAGTACATTTTTCGACACTACATTTAGCCTCCACTTTAGTGAGAGGATGAGCCCTACACTCAAACTCACACTAAAGTAGTCAAACAAGCGTCAAGAGAGGTCTAATTGTACAATTGTTGGAAAGATAAGACAACAAAGGTCAAGGAGGATGATCAAGCCCCATGATCTAAGATCTCACGGCAAACCAACAAAGGCACAAGGAGACACATGCCTATGTTAAATATGTAGTAGCAAGACAAGATACACAAGCATACAATGTCAAAATTAGAGGAGAGAAAGAGAAAGGGGTGGATCAAGCCTTGATTGTTTGTCCAATTGGTATGGATCAAACCTTGGCTATTTGTCCAAGAACGTTTACAAGTGGAAACCTGTTGTCCACTATGCAAATAAAATGTGCTCACATGGGCTAGTGAAATTTGTTGTCCACTAGGTGATCCCCAAAAAGTGGCTAATGGGAAGTTGTGCTAGGTCTATAGGCTCCCATTATACTAACTATACCAAAGTTATACCTCCTGATAACTTTGATAAGGTGCCACAAAAATGGTCACAAGGCTAGCAAGCTGCGTTATGCTAGGCACTCATGAAAAAGGCTCCATTAGCAAGCAGGTTGTGTTATGCTTGGTGGCCTTGATACATGCAATAGGATAGGATATTCAAAGGGGTTTTGCTTAGGTCATGAAAGGTCTCACCTTAGGGAACATCGTGCCTAATGTCTCCAAGAGAGGAGTAGTCGAGGATACAAGATTTGCAACTTAGGGAATACAATCTGTAGCATCACCACTAAGAGGAATGTCATATGCTCAGAAAGGTCACAATCTTGAAGGACATCAAACCTAATGACACCACCAAGAAGACACATCACGTGAAGTAAGAAGACCACACTTTGAAGCAAACAATAAGCGGGGACATGTATTCTCCCACTTTAAAGAAATTGCTAAACACCATGCTATGATCAATTACTTTAAAGTAGAATATGATAAATGCCAATACATGAGAGCTTTATTCGGAAAGCCCTATGTAAAACATATGTTTCCGAATAGAGCTATGTCATGGAAAGGAGGGTTGCCCCCCATATACAATCCTAAGATAACACATAAAGGATCCATGGATCTGGGGTCAATGTTTGTTGTTGCTGCAGTGATATAATCGAGCTTGGAACCATCATCATTCCCCAAATAACTCATGGAACAATGAGCACAAAGGAAGAATGACACATAGAAAGCAAAAACAAAGGAGAACTTTTGGGTCAACATGGAAGAGATTTGAATGCCTCGATGCCTTGTGTCATCCCCAAAAGGAAAACACAAGATAAAGGAATAAAGGTTACAACATATAGAAGAATGGAGATACAAATAGAAGAATGTCACAACAGATTCGCTTCCTTTGTATCTTTGCACCAACGAAGTGAGAAGGGTCATCCAAAGTAGGCTCACAAACATATAAAGACACATTAAACAGCACAATACGGGGGATCACATTACGTACATACAATCACAAAGAACACAAAGAGAAGACTAGTATGGCACATGCGAGTCAACCTATAGCAGGTCATCCACATCCCAATCTTGTTCATCGTATGTAGAAGGCAGATAACTAGCCAAAGGGACAAGTGTCAAACTAGTACAA